>VZQC01011202.1:823333-910047 GCA_009823505.1 Rhizomys pruinosus | reverse complement strand
TGATCAACATGCCTGTGCATACAAGCTTCTCCAACTGGACTGTGGGAACCTTGGGTTGTTCAAAATTTGGACATAGATACTTGCAAAATGCACCAATTACCTAATTGTATGGCAAACTGAGTAACATCAATGTTATCTGAAAACAACTGTGTTATTATATTGTAGAATCCCTTAAAAATAAACAAATAATAATAAAAAAGAGTATTAAGCACCATGTGGGAGCTACAGAAATGGTGAACCAGCAAGACACCAGCTTTGCAGCTGCCTTGAGACCCTGCCTTGTGGCCCCACACTCCCAGAGGCTCTGGAGCGCCCAGAGACCTCCCACCTCAGGTACCAGAAAGAGGAGCAGCATGTGGGAGCTAGAGAGGTGGCCAGACAGCAAGACATCAGCACAAAGACCAGGTCAGTTGAGGCAGACCTGTCTTGTGCCCCCCCACCCCCACCTCCTGCAAGAACAAGGTACCAGCACATGGGCCAAAGGAACAACTCATCCCCAAACCCTGGCTCAAGCTCCTGATGCCATGGTTGGGGAGATCCAGTGGGCAGAGTGTTAGTGATTATAGGCTGCACAGCCAAGATAGAGGAACAAGCCAGCAAGAAACAGTGTAAGTGAGCAATCAGAACTCCATATTAACATCTGAGATTTGCACCAGAATCCAAACAAACAAACAACAACAAATATCCACATGACAAAGACACAATGAAAAAACAACATGGAAATGCTCATAATAAATCCATGCCAGTCCTATAGAAGATCTGTACAATGAGATATCCCTGGAAGGAAACCAAGACAAGGACCATAGAAGAGCAATTGTAGACATATTCAAAGAAATAAAGAACAAATCAGAGAACTAAGGGAAGAATGAAAAACTGAGGAAGGAGCTAAAAGGAAAGAATAATAAACTCTGGAAAGAACTAGAGAGAGAGAATGACAAACTCTGAAAAGAGATACAGGGAGAGAATGACAAAGGAAGGAAGGAAGTGGAAATGCTGAAAAGATTCCAGGCTGAAATGAAAAAAGAAACTGACCAGTGTAGCAAGGAGCTACAAGAAGAGAATGACAAGCTCCAAAAGGGAGAGGAAATACTGAGGAAATCACAAGATGAAATGAAAAAGGAAATTGAACATTCACCCAATCAACAGGAAAGGATGGGAAAAAGCCTCAGAAGCAGAATGGATGAAACAGAAAAAAGAATATCTGACCTGCAGGATAACATAGTACAACTAGAATACTCAAGTAAAGGTTATGAAAAAATTTTAAAACACAAGACTGGAACAATCAGGAAAAGTGGGACAATATGAAAAGACCAAACCTTTGCATCATAGGGATAGAGGAAGGAGAAGAATCCCAAGACAATAATATTGAACAGACCTTCAGCAGGATAATAGAAGAAAAATTTCCCAAACTGAAAAAAGACAAACCCATACAAATACAATGAGCACATAGAACACCAAATAGACAAGATCAGAAAAGAAATTCACCACACCATATCATGTTAAAATGCTAGATGCTCAAAATAAATACAAAATACTGAAAGCCACAAGAGAAAAAGAACAACTTACATATAAGGGGAAACCCATCAGAATTACAGCTGACTTTTCAGTAAACACAATTCTGCAGGACCTCAAGACAGATTAATCCCAGCACACTAGTAGTGAGGGACTTTAATGCCCACTGAGCCCATTGAATAGATCAACTGGACAAAAAAATAAACAGAGAGACATTGGAGCTGAACAATACAACACACCAAATGGACCTCACAGACATCTACAGTATTTCATCCAAACACCAGAGAATATACTTTCTACTCAGTGCCTCATGGAACATTCTCCAAAACAGAACACATACTGGGGCACAAAAGAAATCTCAACAAATACAAAATGATTGAAATTATTTCATGCATTCTATCAGACCACAGTACAATAAAGCTCAATATGCAAACCAGAAGAATCCCTACTAGCTACAAGAACATATGAAGACTACACAGCACAATCTTGAATAATGAATGGGTCAGGGAAGAAATACAGAACTAAATAAAAGTATTCATAGAACTGAACGAAAAAGAAAATACAGCGCCACAAAACCTGTGGGACACATTAAAAGAAGTCCTAACAGGGAAATTTATAGCCCTAAGAGCCCACATTAAAAAAAAGAGCACAAATAAACGATCTAACACTGCAGCTGAAAACACTTGAGAGACAACAACAAATGAACCCTAAACTCAACAGACAGGAAGAAATAACAAAAATCAGAGCAGAAATCAATGAAATAGAAATAAAGAAAACAATATAAAGAGTCAGTATCATAGCTCTAGACAAATGAAATTTCTTACCATACACTAAATATTGAATCTTATATTTACAGACAAGCATATCATATGCCACTCACCAAAATAGCTACTCTTTGCAAAAGATGGAGTCCACTGCAAAATCCAACAACTAGTCAGACACAGAACATACACATCTGAAAAATCCCCATTCCTAAGAGACACATCTACAATTGAACCTTTACACACCGAATGAGGGGCAGAGAGAAAATGAATATACCCCTCAATTCTCACCAGTAAAGCTTCTTTACACAATACAGAGTGATGTAAACAGAAGGCCACGACTAGTCAAGCTTCAAAGAACGGGAGCCCCCAGAGTGTGTATCCCTGGATGAGGCTCCTATATTAAACCTCACCTACCTCTGGCTCAGGGATAATTGTGTAAAAGGGGATGGAAAGATTGTAGGAACCAGAGCTGGTGCATGAACCAAGAGAAGCAGTGACTTACAATTGACTGTAAACTTTCACATGTAAACCTGTGGCAATATAGGCATCAGACGCAGGACCCATGCCAACTGGGACAAGGTCTCAAAGTGTAGCAAGAGAAATGTGTGGGGGACTGACCCTGGACTGAAATTATAAAAGACTGAGTAATAGCCAGGTGTGGTGGTGCACGCCTTTAATCCTAGCACTTGGGAGGCAGAGGCAGGCAGATCTTTGTGAGTTCAAGGCCAGCCTGGTCTACATAGCAAGTTCCAGGACAGCCGGAGCTACAGGGAGACCCTGTCTCAAAAAGACCAAAAAACGACTGAGTAATGTTGGATGAGGAATAATATGATTTATCTAGTATTCCTAGTTATGTTGACTAGACTCCAGCAGATCTATTTGCACAGAAGGATGTCTGAGTTTGGGAGCTTGAATGGATAGGGCTTAGCTTGGATATTGTAATGCTTGAGCTCTGATGTAGGATTGGATATGGGGAGTTGGGTTTGATTTGGCACCATTGTATGAATTGTACAAATGTTCAATAAAAATTTAAAAAAATAAAATAGAATGTGAAAAAAAAGAATCAATGAATCCAAAAGTTGGTTCTTTGAAAAGATAAACAAAATAAACAGACCTCTAGCCCAGTTAACCAAAACAAAGAGCAACTTCAAATCAATAGAATTCGTGACAAAAGGGGAAACATCACAAAAGACAAAGAAATGATCGAGAAAATCATATGAGAAAACTTCAAAAACCTATAGTCTACTAAATTTGAAAACCTAAGAGAAATGGATGAATATCCAAAATCCTGGGAATCAACAAAGCTTAACCAAGAATAGATTGATTGACAATTTAAACACACCCATAATATGAGGAAATTGAATATGTAATAAAAAACTTTCCAACTAAAAAAAGCGCAGGCCCAGATAGTTTCTCAGCAGAATTCTATAAAACATTTTTTAAAATTTTTTTTATTATTTATTTATTTATTTTTGTATGTGTATGAATGTACTGTCTGCATGCAGGTTTGTGCACCCGTGTCGTGCAATGCCGCGGAGGTCAGAAGAGGGTCTCGGATTCCCCTGGAACTGGAGTTCTCCTGGAATTGGAGTTACAGACGGTTCTTAGCCGCCATGTGGGTGCTGGGGATCGAACCCGGGTCCTCTGCAAGAGCGTCGGTGCTCTTAACCGCTAGGCTATCTCTCCAGCCCCAGAATTCTATAAAACATTTAAAGAGGTCTTACAAACATTACTACTCAAACTGTTCAGAATACAAACAGGAAGAAATCTCCCAAATTCCTTCTATGAAGCCAGCAACACTCTATTAGCAAAAACAGGAAAAAATAAAACCAAAAAAAAAAACTATAGACCCATCTCAATAATGAAAATAGATGCAAAAATTATAAAAAAAAAATACTTGCAAATCATATACAGACCCATATCAAAAAAGATCATCCATCGTGACCAAGTTGAATTTATACCAGAGATGCAAGGATGGTTCAATATATGTAAATCAATAAATATCATAAAACACATAAATGGACTGAAAGAGAAAAACCACATGATCATCTCAATCAATGCAGAAAAAGCCTTCAACAAAATCTAGCATCCCTTCATGCTTAAAGTCCTAGATGGAATTGGACTGGAGGGAACATTCCTCAATAGAATCAAATCCATACACAACAAACCCGCTGCAAACATCATCCTAAATAAAGAAACATTAGAAGCTTTCTCCTTAAAGGCGGGAACCCAACAAGGCTGCCCCCATCACTACTTTTCTTCAATATAGTGCTTGAAACACTTGCTAGGGCAATAAGGCAAGAAAAGGAAATAAAAGGAGTACTAATTGGAAAAGAGGAAGTCAACCTATCCCTTTTTTGCTGATGATATGATTGTTTACTTAAGGGATGCTAAAAAACTCCACCAGAAAACTCCTAGAAAGGATTAAGAGCTTCAGCAAAGTGGCAGGATACAAAATTAACCTAGAAAAATCAGTAGCTTTTCTTTACACCACCAACAAGCAACTGAAGAAGGACTACAAAATTAAACCCCTACCTCTCACTCTGTACAAAAATCAACTCCAAGGGGATTAAAGATCTCAGTGTGAAACATGAAACTCTGAAGGTTATAGAATAGAAAGTTGGCAGCAACCCATAAGACATAGGCATATGAAAAGTCTTTCTAAATCAAACAGCAGCTGCACAGGAAATGTTAATAGTGGACAAAGAGGACCTCATAAAATTCAAAAGATTCTGTAAAGCAAAAGAAGCAATCAAGGAAGTGAAGAGAAAACCCACGGAGTGGGAGGAAACTTTCGCCAGTGACACATCTGACATCCAGAATATATAGACTTTGACATATATAGACATTGATATCCAGAATATATAGACTACAAAGAAGAAAACAAATGACTGACTCAAAAGATGGAATAAAGAGCTGAATAGAGACTTCACCAGTGAGGAAGTAAAGATGGCTGAGAAACATCTTAAAAAGTGTTCAACATTGTTAGTAACTAAGGAAATGCAAATTAAAACCACTCAAAGATATCATCTCACTCTGAGAAGGCTAGCCAAGATCAAGAATACAAAAGATACCAAATGCTGGAGAGGTTGTGGGGAAAGGGGAACACTCATCCACTGCTGGTGGCAATGTAAACTTCTACAACTACTATGGAAAGCAGTGTGGAGAACCCTTAAAAGACTCAAAATTAGCCTACCACCTGACCCAGTCATACCATTCCTTACAGTAAGACTCATGCACATCTATGTTTATGCAGCTCTCTTCACAATAGCAAAGACCTGGAACCAGCTCAGATGTTCCTCATCTGATAAGTGGATAAGGAAAATGTGGTACATTTACACAATGAAGTTCAATAAGGCAGTAAAGAAGAATGACATCATGCACATTGTAGGTATATGGATGGAACTCGAAGCCATTATGCTTGTGCTGGATAGCTTTAGTGTCAACTTGACACACCTGGGTTGAGGGAGCCTCAATTGGGGAATTTGCTCCATTGGATTGGCCTGTGGCCACGTCTGTGGAGTATTGTCTTGATTGTTGAGCAGTGTGGGAGGGCCTAGCCCACAATGAGTAGTGCAAGCCACTAGGGAAGCAAGCCAGTGGACAGTATTCCTCCATGGCCTGTGCTTCAGCTCCTGCCTCCAGGTTCCTGCCCTGAGTTCCTGCCTTGTGCTGAGTGATGAACTGTGCACCAGGAGATGTAAGCTGAATAAACCCTTTCCTCCCCAAGTTGGTGTTGGTTAGAGTGTTTTGTCACAGCAATGGAAGACAAACTAGGACAGAAATTGGTACCAGAAGAGTGGGGTATTGCTGTGACAGACCTGACCTTGGTGTTTTGGGGAAGGATTGTGGAGGCGTTTGGTACTTTGGGCTGGGAAGATCACTGAATGCCTAAAAGATCGTTGCTGTGGAGCTTGGAGCAGTTTTGTTGAAGGAGTTGTAGATGATGGAGGCCTGGCTTGTGAAGTTTCAAAGGGAAGCAGAGATGATCAGGACTGTTTAATGTGTGGGTTCTGGTCAGCTGGGGCTGAAGAATCAGCTGTAAGTAACAAGAGACCAGCATCACTGTGGTGAAATCTGGGAAGAATTTCTTCAGGGTCAACACACAGAAGCTGTGGTCCAGAAGGGGCCTGTGCCTCCATGTCAAGCCAGAAGCAGGACTTGGTAGTGTGTAAGAGTCTCCTATATGGTTCTGATGTTGAAATTTGAGCGGGTCACAGAGAGCAGCCGAGGCTTGGCACTGTGAGAGGTCAGAAAAGACCATTGGTGGAAGTGCACCTCGGTTGCAGTGGAGACACCAGGATTGCAGGGGTCATGGAGAGAAGCTGAGGCTTTGCACCAGGAGATGTCAGAAGAGACCATTGGTGAAGGTGCTGCCTCAGTTTCAGTGGTGACCCCAGCTTTTTGGAGATGCCAGGACCATGGGATGACCACCAAGAGCAGCAGCAGGTGTGGAATGGAGTTGGCCTGGGCCTGTGAGATGAGCTGTGTGTGCCACGGATGGCAGAGTCAGAGAGGGGGAGCTGCCGAGACGCTTTGGAGCCCAGAAGATTGTGAGTGAGTCCTAGGTGTCCAGCCTTGAGCTGCTTGCTGGACTTAGGTTTTGTTTGAGAGTGCCTGATTCTTCCCTTTGAAATAAGACAGTATGTTTTGGATTTTACAGCAGCCCACAGTTAAGAGACTTTTAATAGACTGAACTTTTAAGTGTTTGGACATTTTAAGGACTGTGAGGCTTTTACAGTTGTACTGTCTTAGGTTGTGATTCATGTTAACATCATACTTTGGGGATAAGAACTGGAAAGGTGGTGGTTTAATAGTGATGTGTTTTGTGTGTCAAGTTGACAAGGGGTCAATTGTGCTGGATAGCTTTAGTGTCAACTTGACACACCTGGGTTGAGGGAGCCTCAATTGGGGAATTTGCTCCATTGGATTGGCCTGTGGCCACATCTGTGGAGTATTGTCTTGATTGTTGAGCAGTGTGGGAGGGCCTAGCCCACAATGAGTAGTACCAACCTGGGCAGGTTGTTATGTATTATATAAGAAGGCAGGCTGGGCATGAGCCAGGGAAGCAAGCCAGTGGACAGTATTCCTCCATGGCCTGTGCTTCAGCTCCTGCCTCCAGGTTCCTGCCCTGAGTTCCTGCCTTGTGCTGAGTGATGAACTGTGAACCAGGAGATGTAAGCTGAATAAACCCTTTCCTCCCCAAGTTGGTGTCAGTCAGAGTGTTTTGTCACAGCAATGGAAGACAAACTAGGACAATGCTAAATGAAGTAGCACAGTCCCAGCAGCTACCAAAGGCCAATACCTCATTAGCTATGTGGGGACTTTCTTTTTTTAATTTTTTTAATTTATTTTTGTATGTGTATGAATGTACTATCTGCATGAAGGTTTGTGAACCCGTGTCGTGCAATGCCGCGGAGGTCAGAAGAGGGTCTCGGATTCCCCTGGAACTGGAGTTCTTCTGGAATTGGAGTTGCAGACGGTTCTTAGCCACCATGTGGTGCTGGGGATTGAACCCGGGTCCTCTGCAAGAGCAGTTGGTGCTCTTAACCAATAGGCTATCTCTCAAGCCCAAGCTATGTGGGGACTTTCATGCCCACCTATGCTCTCCATGTTGGGACTTCGTATGGCTTATGATTGCATAGATCATGTGCACGCTGACACAATTTCTGTGAGTTCATGTGTGTGATTGCCCTGCCATATCAAAAACACTGTGTTCTTGCAGTCATCTGCCACCTCTGGTTCTTACCATCTTTCTGCCCCACCTTCCCTGAAAATCCCTGAGTGCTGGGGAGTGGGATGTGATATGGATGTCCCTCTTGGGGTTGAGGATCTGCAGTCTCTTTTGCTCAGCATATTGACCTTGTGGGCCTCGTGATCATTGCTTTCTGTTATGAGGAGACTGAGAAGCTCCTTTTTACAGAGAGTTGTGGTTAGTTTGTGACTCATAGGAGACATTCTGATTTGGTCAGACAGGGTCAGGAAGCAATTTTAGTTCCCACTTTCCTGTCCACAACATGTCCACTTGGGCACTTTCCCATGACACAGACTCCTCGTGTCCTATCAACCTAGAAGCTCAGCTTCTGTGGAGGACAGAAGAGGGAGTTGAATCTTAGACATGTGTTCTTTCATCTTCTTTATGTCATGAAAGATTTTTCTTTCTCCTTCAACCATAACTGATATTTTTGTTGGATATAGTAGTCTGGGTTGGCATCTAAAGTTGTTTAGCACAGGGAATACTTTGGTCCATGTTCTTCTAGCTTTTGTAGTTTGGAATAAGAAGTCAGCTGTGATTCTGATGGGTTTCCCCTTTTATGTAATGTTTTTCTCTTGTGGCTTTCAGTATTCTGTCTTTGTTTTGAACATCTAATTGTGTTTTAACAATTATATGGTGTGGGGAGTTTCTCTTCTGGTCCTGTCTATTTGGTGTTGTATATGCTTCTTGTATTTGTATGGGATTATCTTTTTTCAGTTTGGGGAAATTTTCTTCTATTATCCTGCTGAAGATCTGGTCAATAGTGTTGTCTTTTGATTCTTTTCCTTTCTCTATCCCTATGATGCAGAGGTTTGGTCTTTTCATAGTGTCCCACATCTCCTGGTTGCTCCACTCTTGTGGGGTTTTTTTTAATTTTTCATAATCTTTACTTGAGCTTTCTAGTTGTTCCATGTTATCCTGCAGGTCTGATATTCTTTTTTCTGCTTCTTCCATTCTGCTTCTGAGGCTTTTTCCCATCCTTTCCTGGTGGTTGGATGAATGTTCAATTTCCTTTTCATTTCATCCTGTGATTTCTTTAGATTCTCCACTTCCATCTGGAGCCTGCCATTCTCGTCTTGTAGCTCCTTGGTTCGTTGGTCATTTTCTTTTTTTGTTTCAGCCTGGGATCTTTTCAGTGTTTCAACTTCCTTCCGGAGTTTGTCATTTTCTCCCTCTAGGTCCTTCTTGAATTTTTCATTCTCTTCCCTTAGTTCTCTAATATCTTTGAATATGTCTACAGTTGTTCTTCTAAGGTCGGTGTCTTGGCTTCTTTCCTCAGAGATCTCACTGTAGGGATCTTCTGTAGGGTTGGTAGAGCTCAGTGTGGATTTATTATGAGCTTTTCCCATGTTGTTTTTTCTTTGTGTCTTTGGCATATGAATTTGTCTGTTTATCTGTTTCTTTGAATTCTGGCACCTCAACATTGATTGCACAGACTATATTCACCAATGATCCACCTGTTAGGTCCTCTGCACCAGAGCTCCACCAGGTTGACGTGTGGGAGGTGGGGGGGTTGTGTTGCTACTTTGGCCTGCGTGTCAGTAGGCCCCCCCCCAAGGTTCAAGGCAGTTCCACCTTGCCTCTCCAGCACCTCACTGACTTTGTGAGCCTGTCTGGAGTCAAAGCTGGGACTTCTGGGGATGGGTGGTGAGGCCCCCAAGGGTCAAGACAGGTCTGCCTTGCCTCATTGGCACCTCACTGACTTTTTTTTTCATTTTTAATGAAGTTAATTCATTCCTAATTTCATTTGAGTGTGAATTGCTGTATCTTCAAGTTCAGCAGTCTCTTATTCCGTGTAAAAAAATAATCCATGTAATTTTAAAACTTAGGATAATTTTACTCTATAATAGCCCAGTTTTACATCTTCTATTTATATGCTTAACTTTTACAAACAGAAAATATAGCTTTCGTGGCTGGGTTAGTTTGATTTTTAATTTATTTGGTGCTATTGATTGATAACAGGCCTCACACGTGTTAAATGCTCAAACCTTGTAGTAATTGTTTTACAGACTGTGTATAACAATATTAACATCTGTGCCATGTATTTCTTATGGTGGATTTCTATTTTTAAATATTTTTGGTTATTATTTTTATTTTATGTGTATAAGTGCATTGCCTGCATTTGTGTAAGTTCATCCATGTTGTGCAATCCCCATAGAAGTCAGAATAAGACATTAGATGCCATGAACTGGAATTACAGGTTATTATATATAAGCATATGGTTGATGGCCACCACGTGGGTGCTGAGAATTGAACCTAAGTCCTCTGCCAGAGAAGCCAGTGCCCTTAACCATTGAGCTCTCTCTCCAGCCCTCTGGATATTTTTTCTCCATGTTCTGAATCTTTCTACTCCGTTGCATTGGGATTTAGTGTTACCTAGCATTTTCCTGCAGAATGTAATATTCCCTCCAGGAAGAAAACATATGACAGTCAGTCAGTAAACAACCCAGAAGTCTCAGAAAGTTGCTAGAAGTAGCGAGATTCACAAGGCGACTCCACCTGGCTATGGAAGCAGCAAACAACTCCTGTGAGAGGAGACCTTCCAAACTGCAGAGTTGCTTATAAGTCGTGCAGACAGCTCCAGAGATGTAGCTTTTCTGAGTCTTCACTTGCTGTGGTGGGCTCTCCAGGGATGCAGCTGCCTCTGAGCTGTCCATGCTCCCATCATGCACATAGTCTCAGTAAACACATTGGTTCACCAAGGTAGACTTTGGCGGACTCATTTGTTTGGTTTGTCATTGGTTCCCTATCTGACGTTAATAGACATTTAGGTCGCATCTCCCCAGAGAAAGTCTCACACGCATATAGCCTATTTATGGAAGCTCTCTTGTCTTCATGACTGGTCCTAGTTGTCATGGAAACCAAACAGACCACCCTGGTCCATCTCAAGTGGATGGTTCTGTGAGTGAACACTGAGTGTAAAAGGATAAGGATGGAGATATCACAGGCAGATATACAGGGCCCAGGCCAATGCTCCTAAAGTCAGAGCTGCATTCCATTTACATGACCAAAGCCCAACCTTTGGACATTTCTCCAGGGCACAAATCATAAGAGACTTACCTAAGGGGCTCCATTTCTCTGGATGGGGTCCAATTTCTCCAGAGATGCCTGAAGCCATAAAGGGCAGGTGACCAGCTGGGCACATTCTCTGTGCCTCTGCACTGACCTCAGTCCCTGGGCTCACCATCACTGAGGATGTCCCAACTCTGCCTGCATGAGATATTTGTCCCCATTTTGTGCAGGTTGATCAAGATCACGACAGGTCTCATCCAATGAACATAACTACAAAAACAGGCCAAGATGAAATATTCACACTTGCCTTTAATCAAACAGCAACGAGGCAATAAATACCTTCATTGATCTCAAAAGCCTAAAGACTAAACTGGGTGCAAATAACCCTTCAACCTTATAAAATATAAAGATATTCCCAAGCTTGGGGGTGTCCAACCTGCTCACACTCAACAAGGTGAGGAGGCCACAGGCTGCAACTTCCAGCATGGACACTACCTGATTTCTTCTCCCATCACAAAACTCATTGACCTGCATGGAAAAGAATGTCCTGAGACTTCTAGGGTACCTGGGTCCTTCTTCCATCTCTTTTTCTTTCAGTTTAACTTGGCACTCCCCACGCCTCCTCTCACAGCATCAGGAACGGTGCAATGCATTCCCTCTCTCCATGCATCTTCAGGCTGTTTCAACAGAATAAATGAAGGTTCACACACCGGGAAGAAGAACTATAGCAGCCATTGTTTGTAGATGGCATGACTGTTTATGTGGAAAGTCTGAATTATTTTACACAAATGACTGCATGGAACAACATTCATATTAAGGCAAATCAATGTTGATTAACTTATGTGTCAATTCCTTTTATGCATGTCATCAATGAACTGTTGAACTTGGGTAGCAGGACAGGTTGTGCATGGAGATGGAGATCTAAATGCAATTGAACTGTATGAAACTCAAAAATTCAATAAACATATCTATTCTAAACTCCATACAAATAATATTACTTTGGTATTACTAAATTTGCCTTGAAGGAAATCGAGAGAGTAATCAGCAAGTGGTACAATTTGGGACATTTTTTTAAAAATTTATTGAGCTTTTGTACATTTCATACAACAGTTCTTAATCAAATTTAGATCCCCTCCCTCATCCATTCCTCTGCAGCCCCCTCACCAGACCTCATGTATTCTGACATACATGTTAAGTCCTATCCAGTCAAGCATTTGTACCCAGATGTCTTTTGGTGTAAATTCACCCACTGGAGTCTGGTTAGCTTATCTAGAGATTGTAAGTAAGGCATACTCTCCCTCACCCAGTACAAATCATTCTCCAATAGTTCTCAGTCTAGGATCGACCTACCACCCATTTCTCTTGCTCTACTCTGGACCCTTGTCTGATTGACTTGGCATGGGTCCTGTGCTCAAAGCCACCATTGCCTCAAGTTCACATGTGGCCTGAAATCCTCTGCTTTCGTATGTTCATGAGCCAACCCTGGCTCTTACAGTCTTTCCATCTCCTCTTCTGCTATGGTGCCTGAGCCATAGGTAGATGAGGATGAGGGCCTTTGGTTTAAGAAAATGATATTTTCAAGCCCATGTCAACAGTACCTCAAGTTCCTTTCAGACACCAGTGTATAAACTACAAAAGACCATGTGCTGAATACTCAGAATTCCAGAAAAACTGCCAAGGAATCATTTTCATTTTGTCTTTTTTCTTTTTCATGTTGGAATCTGATTTTTGCTCACTATTTTGTTACTTAAGCCAAGTTACTTGTTATCTGCAGAAAATATGAAGACTTGGTCACTCCCTACTAGTACCCTACCTGGGCCGGGGTACGCTTCAGTCAAGCCTGCATCTTCTTCAGCTGCTCTGTCCTTGCTCATCCCTGCAGCCATGCTTGCACTGGGTGTTTGTGGTCGGGGTTGGCATGACCAAGTTCGTGAACCCTGGAGGGGAGAACTCAAGAGATTACCCTGACTTGACTGAGGAAGCAGCCCAGAAGGTGTTAGCAGATGCACAGATCCCTTACTCTGCAGTGGAGCAGGCATGCATCGGCTATGTCTACAGTGACTCCACCTGTGGACAGATGGCTGTCTACCACAGTTTGGGACTGACTGGCATTCCTATAATCAATGTCAACAATAACTGCTCTACTGGCTCTACTGCTTTGTGGCCCAGCAGCTGATTCAGGGAGGTTTGGCAGATTGTGTATTGGCTCTTGGGTTTAAGAAGATGGCAAAGGGATCCATTGGATATTCATTTCCAGATAGATCCAATTGATAAACATCTTGAAGTCTTGGTCAGTAAGTATGGGTTGTCTGCTCACCCAGTTGGGTCTGCTGGAAAAGAGCATATGGAAAAATATGGAACAAAAGTCGAACACTTTGCAAAAATTGGATGGAAAAATCATAAACACTCAGTTAATATAACTCATATTCCCAGTTCCAAGATGAATACAGTTTAGAAGAAATAATGAACTCTCGAAGTGTTTTCGATTTTCTGAATATCTTACAGCGTTGTCCCACTTCAGATGGTGCTGCAGCAGCAGTTTTGGCTAGTGAAGAAATCATGCGGAAATATGGCTTACAATCCAGAGCTGTGGAAATTGTGGCACAGGAGATGATGACTGATCTGCCAAGCTCATTTGAAGAAAACAGCATCATTAAAATGGTTGGCCATGACATGAGTAAAGAAGCTGCCAGGAAATACTACGAGAAGTCTGGCCTGAGGCCAAGCGATATTGATGTGATCGAACTTCATGATTGCTTTTCTGTCAACGAACTCCTTACTTATGAAGCACTGGAGCTCCACAGAGGAGACAACACGTATGGAGGCAAGTGGGTCATAAACCCTAGTGGTGGACTGATTTCAAAGGTACACCCACTGGGAGCAACAGGTCTGGCGCAGTGCGCAGAGCTCTGCTGGAAGCTGCGTGGGGAAGCCGGAAGGAGGCAGGTTCCCAGGGCCAGGGTGGCTCTGCAGCACAACCTGGGACTCTGCAGGGCAGTGGTCGGGACCATTTACAGGATGCTGCCAGAAAACACCAGATCGAGCCTGCTCCCACCAGCTCTGCAGGGGATGGATTCAAGGCCAGTCTTGTCTTTAGGGAGATCGAGAAGAAGCTTGAAGAGGAAGGCGAACAGTTTGTGAAGAAAATCGGTGGTGTTTTTGCCTTCAAGGTGAAGGATGGCTCTAAGAAGCCACCTGGGTGGTAGACGTGAAAAACCTCAGAGGATCCGTGCTTCCCAACTCAGATAAGAAGACTGACTGCACAATCACCATGGCTGACTTGGACTTGCTAGCTCTGATGACTGGTAAAATGAATCCTCAGTCGGCCTTCTTTCAAGGTAAATTGAAAATCACTGGAAACATGGGCCTGGCGATGAAGTTACAAAGCCTTCAGCTCCAGCAAGACAAAGCGCAGCTGTGAAAGAACCCCATTGGCCACTTGGGAACATGGATATGAGACGATAGATATCCATGTTTCTTCAGAACTTAGACGGAAGCTTCGTATCAGCAAATAGCACGAGATCGATTTGTTGCTAAATGGGTGTGACCAATCATGTTTCTCCTGAACTCTGGGTGGATAGGGCTGTGTACCGCTCTTGCTGCAAAGAACTGCAGTCCAGTGTGCATGACAAAGTTAATATGGCAATTGTGGTTTGGGGTGAATTTGAGTTTCGGAATAAAATTAAGAACAGTAAAACCTAAAGACTGGTAACAGAAACTCTTGCTTTGCTTAGAAGTATATTCAAGAATTATTCTGGTAAAGATTCAAGTGTGAGGTCTTTCCTTTGGAGAGTTAGACCAGAGCAGGGTGCTGGAAGCTGACTTTATTATTACCGTCATCAGTGTCTCACTAATCGTTCTTAAAATTCTCTACTGAGTTAAGACCAAAAAAAAAAGTTGCATTTCATGCCATCATAAATAAATATTTTCTTTCTTTTAATTTTAATTTTAATTTTATTTATTTTTGTATGTGTATGAGTGTACTGTCTGCATGTAGGTTTGTGCACCCGTGTTGTGCAATGCCTCAGAGGTCAGAAGAGGGTTTCAGATTCCCCTGGAACTGGAGTTCTCCTGGAATTGGAGTTACAGATGGTTCTCAGCCGCCATGTGGGTGTTGGGGATCGAACCCGGGTCCTCTGCAAAAGCAATCCATGCTCTTAACCACTAGGCTATCTCTCCAGCCCAGAAATAACTCTTTTCTTCCCAAATAAAAGAATTAAGATGAGCTTGGGGAAAAAGTTATAGCTGAACACAAACCTACTTTTTAAATACTTTTAATACAAGTATCCTCCTTGAAAAATCAGGGTATTAGAGTCATTTGATACAGTTGCTGAAAGTAATTGAATAAAGTTTCAGGTGCACATGTTTCAATAAATAAAGGAAAGAAAATATGAAGACTTGTGCTGGGTGTGGTAGCCCAAGCTTTTAAGCCCAGTGATATAACATGTCATAAGTCCCTGATGTCCAGGAGGAACCCCACCAGTCATGGGTCCCTTCCTGACCCCATGGCTGAACCCATGCTGGAGCCGATGTCCCTACAGCTCTAGTCTTGTACAGCCAGTATAAAGCCACAAAGCTGATGGCTTCGTGGTCAAACCCAGCTGGGAAGCTTTTGGCCTCTGCAGCACCCACTTCTGAATGAACCTGTGGCTGGAGGTTGTTAGCCTTCATGACCCACTGCCCTAGTCAGTTGGGGAGCTGCTGGCTCCCACGAGCAGACAACTGGAAAAGTTAACTGCAAGATTCACAATCCCTTTATTTATTTATTTATTTATTTATTTATTTATTTATTTATTTTGTCTTTTTCATGACAGGGTCTCCCTGTAGCCCCAGCTGTCCTGGAATTCACTCTGTAGACCAGGTTGGCTTTGAACACACAAAGATCCGCCTGCCTCTGCCTCCCAAGTGCTAGGATTAAAGGCATGCACAACCGCGCCCAGCTCACATCCCCATTATTGATCTGGCTAAGGCAAATATGAACAAAATAGCACCCTGGATATCTTGCCATTTGGCACAACTTGTAGGAGTTCTCTTTATTCTTACAAGGGGACCAGCTTATGTAGGTTTGGGACAGTCACCATGACATCACTTCCTAACAGCCAATCTTAGACCTTCATATAATCACCTGCCATCCCAACTCCTGGTTAGTAAACAGAAGTTTTGTGATCTTTGCTCATGAACCTGAAGCATACTAGCTGAAATATTAATCCACACATGTCCAAACTCAGGCACACCCACAGCCCAGCACTCGAGAGGCAAAGGCAGGTGGATCTCAATGAGTTCAAGGCCAGCCTGGTCTACATAGCAAGTTCCAGGTCAGCTGGGGCTACAGGGAGACCCTATCTCTAAAAGGCCAAGAAAGAGAGAGAGAGAGAGAGAGAGAGAGAGAGAGAGAGAGAGAGAGAGAGAGACTCATAATGTAAGTGAAGAATGTGGTAATTTATAATAAAGAAAAATGTTATATGAGAGAAAAAGAAAGGAGAAGATGCATAGAGATGAGGACTCAAACCTGGCTGTCGAGACAGGATGGTCCCATTCATCCTGGAGGTAAGAAGAGAGAAGGGCCATCAGCAAAGGCCCACAAGAAGGAGGCAACATCACAGGTTAATGGAGAAGAGCTCTCCACTGCAACACCCAGATGTCTCCCTGAACTATGGTTGCTCTCTGAACATTTTTCCCTGTACCTAAACCACAATTCTGGACATTCTCAGAAAAGTTTCTCAACAGAAGCCCCAGATTTTCCTATGGAAGCATCTTAGGTGATCAGACTTATTTCTCAGATTCTGCCACTGTGAAAGGTACACTTCTGTCTTTCCTGTTCCTCCCCTGGCTGCGCTGAGACTCAAACATGGAATCCCAGTGACCATGAGCTCCAAACCAGGCACGCCCATCCTGATGCAATTCTCTGCTGCATGATCCCGGAGCTGTGCTGCTGTGGTTGTAGACAGAGGTGACAAATGTCAGAGAAAACCAAAATTATGTCAGGATAAGGCTCTCGAATGGGGTCATAACTCCTGGTTGTATGGACAATCAACAGGGTTTGGAGGCTAGAACCTTTTTGTTTCAGTCATTACTTTATCAGCCTCATAGAAAGGGAACTGGCCTCCTTATGAATCTGGCTCCCATTTGACAAGTGCTGTGTCTTATATGGACTCCAAACTCTCTATACTATTTTTGCAGTAATTGGAATTAAACCCAATACTCCACTCATCTTAGAAAAATTATCTACCACTGAGCTCTAGCAGTGTATTCACTCCTTAGAGAAAGCCTATTCTCCAGTCACATCCACATCTCCCTGATCTGTCCTCATCACACTGAGAGCTAGAAGGTAACAGCCAATGTATGTGGTCTTTTCTTCTGTTGGTCCCTTCCATTTGAGGATGGTCAGATGATGGTTCTTTATCTCCAAACCTTGCCATGGGGTCTCCTTCAGTCTACCTGTCCATCCACAACACTGTGGGGTCCTTTTGTCTAATATATACATAAATATTATATTATATGTATGTATATATTAGAATATAGAAATAATTTTGTGGGGGTTAGTAATGAGGGGCATAGATACAGGAAGGGATCTAAATATTATCAAAGTACATTGTTTGAAATTCTAGATAATTAAATAATCAATTGTAAAAATAAACAAAAGAAATAAATGGGCAGCACAGTGTGTCCAAGAAAAATGGGAATCTAGAAATCATGGAGGTGGTGTTCTGGTGGTTAAAAAGTAGTACAGTGAATTCTCATAAATAAAAATTAATTCTGTTGAGTGGGGCTTCATTCTTTTTCTAAGTTCTTTAGATTCATACTGTTTTTAATTTTAAATTTATACTGTTTTAAATTTACATTTAAAATTTAAAAATTGAGACAGAATCTTACTATGTATCATTATGATGAAGTGCTATGCATGCTACCAGAAGAGAAAATTGATCATCAACCATATCCAGCTGTGAATCTTGTGAACTACAGCAACTGGCCTGGAAAGATATGCCCACAGGGACAGTAGTAGAAAGAATATTATGGGAGTAACCAACCACTTTGTAATTGGATTTAAGATCTGCTTCATAAGATGTAGCATATATCAGACATTGATATCAGGTCTAGAAACCTGTGGCTGGACAGATCACAGTCCATAGGGAAGGGCTTAATAATATCATTCTGCTAAATAGACTTAGTATTAAAGTGATTCCTCATGACTTATTTTTTCCAATGTGTATTTTTATTTAATTTTCATGTATTTCATACAATGCATTTTAATCATATTTGGCCCCCTACCCTATCTACACTCCCCCATACCCTGCCCACAGGATTTCATGCATTCCATCATATATGTCAAGGCTCATCAAGTCAAGTTTGTGTATCCAGATGTTCCTCAATGTGAATCCATTCTGGTCAACCTAGCTACCATCACTCCCTTAAAAAAGGTCAATGGATGGAACTCGAAGCCATTATGCTAAGTGAAGTAACATAGTCCCAGAAAAAAAAATGCGAATGATTTCCCTCATTTGTGAATGCTAACACCAAATCCCCATTAGGCAGGCAAACTGAGCAACTTTATTATTATACTTCATTGTATCTGAAAGCAACGGTGCTATTATAATATGAATCTCTTAATGGACTCTAGAATTCACCTATCACTTATTCACACATTGTAATTACCTATATGGGTGGAAGATATATATTCATATTCTAAAAAACATAATGTAAAGCTATACTTCTTTTTACCTGCATGCAACTTTACTGTTAAAATGTGAATCCCTAAACGTATTTTAGAATTAACCTATAGTTTATTTTTCAGACTTTGTAATTTTGATTTATGTGTGGAGTATATATATGCATATTTTGGAATAATATAAAATTAAAGGGAACAAAAGAAATAAGAAAAAGAAAAAGATCAATTCTCTCTCACCCAGCAGTGATCAGCTGCCAGTAGTTCCTCAGCTAAGGCAGGGCCTCCTTTCCATTTCCCCAGTTCTATCCTGAGTTTATATCTCATTTGAGTGTGTGCGTGTGTGTGTGTGTGTGTGTGTGTGTGTGTCTTGTGCATGCTTTCAACATTGCTGTAAATTCATATGGGAAAATTCCCAGACTGTTTCCTTATCCTCATGGGTCAGGTATAATATAAAAGTCCTATACAGTGACATGCACCCTGCACTCTACAATTTGTTCTGCTGTGTCTTTCTGTGTTCATCGCCCTGTTTCATAAGGAAGTTTTGCTGGTAGGGGTTAAGAGATGTATTCCACTCTATTCCCTGAGCCTTAGGTACAGAGGTTCCACGGCAGATTTGTCACTTACAGCTGAGATGCCTGGTATTCTCAAAGGTACTCTTCATTTATCAAAGTTCAGAAAATTCTTTTTCTTAGTAAAATTAAATAAATTTTAATTCCAAAAGAGAGAGAAAACGGAGAGCATGAAAAATGCATTATATCTTACCAGTTGGCAAAATGAAATCTCATAGCCTCTCAATTCTCAAGACGCTGAGGATTCAAGCAGATTATTTCAAGAAGATGGAAAAGTGAAGCACTGAAGTGTTGGAACAAATCAGAATTGGCTGCAATTCAAATCCTCACAGTTTCCATCATTACCACCCACCACCACCACCACCTCTGCCCACACCCCCACAGGAAGCATGCCTTGAGAATGAAGTGGAGAAATTTTAAGAAGCCATACTATTTCCTTTGTACTTTGCACGCCCTATTAAAAAAGTGCCACGCTCAAAGGACTACCTACTTAATGCTTTCAGAATCTTGAAATCTGACCTTTCTCTGAGTACAGGGAGCCAGTGAAGCCTGGTCTCTGATGGCTTCTCACCAGCTAAGATTCAATGAAGCCAGTCAACTCAACTACCCTTGGTTAACCATGTAGAATATATATATATATATATATATATATATATATATATATATATATATTTGACAGCCACAGATTCTGGTGGGAAAAGAGGTTTCTAGTTTCCCTCAAGCATGAACTTGGTCTTCCTGTCTTTTCATTCCTGATGTGTAACATCAGATCACTAGGCATACTACAGGAGTTGACAAAATAAATAAACATAGGCCAGGCGTGGTGGCACATGCCTTTAATCCTAGCACTCCGGAGGCAGAGGCAGGTGGATCTCTGTGAGTTCGAGGCCAGCTATTCAACATAGGGAGCTCTAGGACAGCTGGGACTAAAGGGAGACCCTGTCTCAAAAAAATACCAAAAATAAATAAATAAATAAATAAGCATGTACATGAATGAATGATTCACTGAGTGAATGAGGAAAAATAATATCATGTCTCCAAGCTTTGGTCCTTCCATGCTGACAACATTAAATCATCCTTGCTAAATACAGCATCATTCAAACATATTCTTCTATAATCTCTCTCCACAGACCTTTGTTTCTTCCTCTACACACAAGCAAATATACACACTGCTCAACTGGGCATCAAAGGTTCCACAGGGCTTTTGTTTCCTGCCCAGCTTCCCTATCAAATCACAGTTCATATATGTGTAAAACACCCCCAGATGGACATTTGTCTTGTTCCTAGTTTCAGGAAATGTAAAGAAGCTTTTTTTTTTGGTCTTTTCAAGACAGGGTCTCCCTGTAGCCCCAGCTGTCCTGGAACTCACTCTGTAGACCAGGCTGGCCTTGAACTCACAAAGATCCGCCTGCCTCGGCCTCCCGAGTGCTAGGATTAAAGGCATGCGCCACCACGCCCGGCCTATGTGAAGAAGTTTTCTAAGAACATTTAGGCTATGGGATGGATATCACGGAAGAGGGAGCTGAACAATTTAAGAGCCAGAGGTGCTAGATGACAACCACAAAATGGTATTTCCTGGAAATAAAAGGGTAGTTGCACACGTGAACTAGCAGCAGCAGTTGTGACAGCATGTGGAAGAGCCATGGCAGCTCCAACCAGACAAAAATCCCCAGCATGGAGTGGGTAGGAAGGTATGAAGCCCCGCCCCTAGCTGAAGAGGGAAAGTAAGTGTTCTTCAAAGATGTGACAGCTGGTAGGCTGACCGTGGTTTAGAGGATGGCCCTGCAGCCAGGAGTAATTGTAGAACTCAAATTATACTTGATGGGCTTTAAAAAATTATAAAGGTTAGCTTAGAGAGTTGGAGGTGAATCTAAGAGGAAATGGGAGAAGGTGTCAACTAGGATCAAAATTGTATGAAATTCTCAAAGCCTTAATAAAATATTAAAGTGAAAAAAGATGGGTCAGATATACTCTGCAATTTTAACTTTTTTCCTGTGATACTCTCTTTATACTCTGCACTCACCAAGAGATAATAAAAATGCTCTTAACCATACCCAAATCTTCCATGTCTCTTTTGATGGAAAGTTGATAATTGAATATTAGCTAAGCCTAGTATGCCATTTCATATATACATTTTTCTCTTTCTATTTATCTCTGTCTCTGTATTTCTGTCTGTCTGTCTCTCTATGATACATACATGTGGTCTTCCATGAAGGTATGTGTGGAGGCCTGAGGTTGTTGTTGGCATGTTCTCCTTAATCGCTTGCTTCTTCACTTTATTTTAGGACATGATCATTCATTGATTCTGGACATTGGTTTTTGGGTTATAGCACTGGGGTTCTAGGCAGGCTTCATTACACCTCATTTTCACTTGGATGCTGGGGATCCCGCACCCATGCTTGCACAAGAAGCACTTTACCTCTGAACCATCTCCCCAGCCCCCATTTTCTTTTGAGACCTGGTTTCATGTAGCCTAGGATGGCCTCGTACTCTTGATCCCTCTGCTTCTCCCTTTTGAATGCTGTGAAGATAGATGTGCACCTAATGACTTATTGCTCTACCTATAGCTTAATACATCTCTCAACTCTCAGAAGAGAAGTGTCCTTATACAGAACACGTTGATTAACACAGGGACCCACGACTGGCCAACATGTGCAGAATAAGAGGTTGCTGAGTGTTAACCTGTGAATAGGACACCCATATCAAACTTCTGCCTTCCAAGGCTCAAGGATCACTGGAGAAGACAGAAAGAGTGTGAGAGCAAATGTAGTGGATAATCACAAGGAAAAAGCAATTTTCCATCCAGTTGGGCAGTCACTCCTATGAACTCATGATAATGGTGACAGCATACACAAGTCCCAAATAAGCTGAAGCCAAAGATAATTTCAGTACGGACATGCAGAAAACCTACCTGAGGAATTGTTGGCAACTAATGGCCACTTAAAGGGAGAGAGTCAGTCACCTTCAAGGGGAAGTTAACCAGGTTCCAGCAGGTGCACCCATACACAAGGGCATTCGGGAGTACAAGTGTGACTCTCTGAGCCTTCATATATCAATCTATATCTATATCATCTATATCTATACTTATATCTTCATATAATATGAAATTTTGAGGGAGTATTAAGGGGAATGCAGACAGGGATCTAAATTTTTTTTTGCTGGTTTTGAGACAGGGTCTTCTTGTAGCCCAGCTGGCCTGGAACTCTCTCTGTAGACCAGGCTGGCCTTGAACTCACAGAGATCTGCCTGCTTCTGCCTCTGCCTCCTGAGTACTGGGTTTAAAGGCATGAACCACCATGCCTAGCAAGGGGATCTAAATATATAATGAAATTCACAAAAATTCAATTGAAAATTTTTAAGGCATTTAAAGTTCCAAAATGAAAAGTGAACAAGATCCAGATTGTTATCTGTGTCCCAGTTTATTCTTTACATTGATCCTGGCTGTCAGGAGGCTGGCATATTGAAGTAAGTGGAGGAAACAAAAGGGTAGTGAGGGAGAAGAGCAATTTCACTGGGAGCAAGAGAGAGAGAGGCATGGGACTGTTGAGAGTTGTTCCTGGAATGTCCTAAAGCATCAGGAAGATGAACACAAGGAGGATGTTTTGAAGGAATTAATTATGAGGAAAAACATTTAATTCCTGCAAGGTCACAAGGTCTAATCCAGACCCCCTTCATGCCAGAGACTCGGGGAGGCTACTGCTATTCCAAATGGAGGAGGGTGTCCAGCAGGGAGAGGTTGGTCTTAATTTTGAACAAAATTTACCTTTGTCTCCAAGGAGGCTGTGGGAAAGTGTCTAGATGACCTCCACAATGGCCTGCCAAGCAGGCCTTCAAAGTCAACACTCAGCACTAGGTCAAAAACCTAAATTGGTGTAGCTTCCAAGTTTCCTGGTGAAAAGCAAAACTTGGGAGTCCTAAGGAAATATCTCCCTGCATGAAGTACATATCCTCCTCCATTCGGATGTCATGAGCCATCCCAATGTGGGCTTATCAACAACTGGAAGAATAGCCATTAATGCAATGGGTAAGCCTTTCCTGGGGATAACAAGTTCATGCAGGACATGTACATAGACAGGTTCATCAGGGCCCCAGATGCTCTGGGAATTATTCCAGGACCCAACTCAGAGATCAGTACTATCCTGCAGAACCGTGTCCATGTACATAAGCTCTGATCATGGACAGTGGAGATAATCCTGAACCTAGGCAACCTGGAGAAGGTTTCCACCTCTTATGTTGTCTCTGCATTCACAAACCCCATATAAGCCCAAATCAAACAGAATCCCAGGATGGATGTGAGGAAGTGGGTAAGAAACCCCAACCCTACCTGAGGAACTATTGGTAATCTATGGCTGCTGGGAGAGGGAGAGTCAGTCTTCTTTAAGGGTGAGAGTCTTCATAGGTTAACCAGGCTCCAGTGGGTGGACCCACACTGAAGGGTACTTAGGGACACAAATTAGACTCTAAAGGCCTTAATATATATAATAAAGTATATTAAATTAGACAGGAGTTAGGAAGGGGAGGTACAGATAAGATCAAATTATATTATATGAAAATCACAAAATCATTTTAAAAACACATATGCATATATGAAATTCCTTTTCTTAATTACTTCTTTATTTTTTTTCATTTTTTAACAGTAAGTAATAATTTATGAGTACAAGCATCCTTCATGTAAAACCAATTTGCAAGCAGTTGTGTCCAAACCCACACAGCCCATGGGTCCCACCATCCAACTGGGGGGGCTTGTATGTTCAATCAAGTTGATCAGATGAGTGTCAGACTATATTGCTGTAGTTTTGCCATTCACCCCAATCGCAGCCCTTACATTCTTTCATGCCCCCTTTTCTGCAGATTATTCCCTAGGCTTAGAAAAGGGGCACAGGTGGTCGAGAAGCAAAACAGTCTACTTTCTCTGGAGCTGTTGTCTTGGACTCTGGTCAATTCTGGCTGTTTCTTTTCATGGGCAGACAGTTTGTCCAGGAAAAGGAAACCTGCTAATGAATCACAAGCAATTAGATGTATTGGTATTTAAACAGTACTAATTGCTATGGTAGGTTACTTTGGTATAGACACAGAAGTTTGGACGAAATGTTAATCCATGAATTATGTTTTATCTGTAAAATATGACAGGGTCTTACTGTGACTTATAACATCTCCTAACCACTAGAGGATGAAAGATTGTCGCATCAGTTGTGGGTTATTCCTCCAAGGAGAGAGCTAATAGCCAATTTGATTTGGGATACACAGGCATATGGCTGCCACTGCTGCACAGTATTTCCAAGCAGGTGAGGTGTAGCTGGTGCTGACGGAGGAGTCTTGCTTGACTCAAGGAGACCTATATTTGCTTTGTTGGTTTAGTGGCCTTTGGTAACACTCTCTGGTATTCCAGAGACCAACTTTACACTTGTAAGTGTGGTCTCAATGCATCATTCCCATGCTTACATCAGGTCTTCGACAGCAGGGCCTTATCGCCTCTCTTCTTGCAGGAATCCCAGTTTACAGGCAAGAAGCCTTTACCTTTCGGGGGGGCTTGGATCCCCTGGCCAACATCTCCTTGGTAGAATAATCCGTTGCTGATATCAGAGCTCTCCTGTATTAATATATTTTGCTTAAGTGCATAGCTTAAGGAGACTTTAGTATTATATTTGGTTCTGAATAGAGAATAATCCTTTTCACAGTTCTTATGTCTATTAGTCAATTAAAGAAGGCAGTTTTACCGGTTTTATAAGAGATTACCTCTATAACAGTTGGCTCCAATTTACAGTTAGAGAACGACCTCATCATCATCGGATTTCTCCTTGTTCTATGGGGGGGGGGTGTGAGAAAGTCTCTCGCATTAAAACCTTGCAGCACCTAGAAGGTAAGTTTCCTTGGGACTCATTATAAATAGCTGTTACAAGTAGTATCCACCAAGGGGTTTGATGTCTGTAGCAATCTGAGGTTTTTCTACCTTTCTATGTTCAGATGGGCCAACCTTTCTGCTGGCACTTCCTGGTACATCCTACACAATGAAAAGCTGTATCTTTTCTTTCTCAGTCATTAAGTTGGTAACATTTTGACCTGTTAGAACATACAAATCTTTTCCTGTAGTTAGTTTTAAGATTTGGATTGCAAGGTTTTTGACAAAAAGGTTTCATATCTATCTGTACCCCCCTTTTTTATTTTAATTTCATCAAATTCACCTATGCTGTTTTGGGTGACGGTATGTGGTTAACTTGGGAAGCAAACAATTTTTTAAGTTAAATCATCCTACAGGTAAAAGAGAATGCTACAAGGTGATACTGTACAACAGAAAAATTATAGAGAACATTTGTATGTGCCAATCCCAAAGTTATTGTTATACAGATTTTAAGTAAAACAAATGTGGACAACAACAATTTATATTTCCAATTAACTCAGGTGCATTACCGTTTTTTTTATTCATTTTGGTCTTTTAATTTTTTATTTTTATTTATTTCTGAATGTGTATGAATGTACTGTGTGCATGCATGTTTGGGCACCCGTGTCTTGCAATGCCGTGGAGGTCAGAAGAAGGTGTCGGATTCCCCTGGACCTGGAGTTCTCCTGGAATTGGAGTTTCAGACAGTTCTCGGCCACCATGTGGGTGCTGGGGATCGAACCCAGGTCCTCTGTAAGAGCGGCCAGCGCTCTTAACGACTAGGCCATCTCTCCAGCCCGTGCATTACCATTTTTATCAGAACATTTAAACCAATGTTGTTTACTATACACATATTTACTTTTATTAAGTCCTAAAACATCATGTAACCTGTAGACAGAGTCTGGCCAAAATTAGATACTTGTTGAACTCACATCAATTAAATATGTATTAATCGAATATACACCTGTGTCCCTCTCCCAGCCCTCCAACCCTTCCCAATTCACCATTTCAATCAGTTTTCTGATGCAGTCTTTCTGTTGTTGTTCTTTTAATATGCATCCTTCTCCACAAGAAATATTGATAACTGGGTTATTGGCGCTAGCATCCACAGATGAGGGATAACATTCATCGTTTGTTTTTCTGGGACTGTGCTACTTCACTTAATATAATGTCTTCTAGCACCATCCATTTCCCTGCAAAGTTCATGATGTTGTCTTTACCACTGCATAAAACTCCATTGTGAACATATATCACATTTTCTCTATCCACTTATCAGTTGAGGGGCATTTGGGTTGGTTCCAGCTTTTTGATATTGTGAACAGAGCTGCAATAAATATAGCTGTGCATGTATTTCTGCAGTAAGATGAGTCTTATGGGTATATGCCCAGGAGTGGTATGACTGGGTCAAATGGCAAGCTCATTTTGAGTCTTCTAAGGGTTCTCCACACTGCTTCCATAGTGGCTGTAGAAGTTTACATTCCCACCAGCAATGGATGAGTGTTCCCCTTTCCCCACAACCTCTCTAGCACTTGATATCGCTTGTTTTCTTGATCCTGGTCAGTGTTAACAGAGTGAGATGATACCTTAGAGTGGTCTTTTTTTTTTATTGATGTTTTGTGTATTTCATACATCATTTTCCAATTCAGTTCAGGCATATATCCCCTTCCCTTCCCCCCACCCCACCCCTACCCATCCCAGATCATGCATTCTGCCATAACTTTTCTTCATCTTTCTCTGTTTTTTTGTTTTGTTTTCATTTTTTAACAATAGGTGATAATCTGAGAGTACAAGCATCCTTCATGTAAAACCAATTTGCGAGCAGTTGTGCCCAAACCCACACAGCTCATGGGTCCCACCATCCAGTGGGAGGGGGGCTTGTATGTTCAATCAAGTTGATCAAAATGAGGGCGTCTAGTTTGCTTTGTAGTTTCACCATCACCCCAATCGTAGCCCTACATTCGACCACGCCCCTCTTCCGCAATTGTTCCCTAGGCTTAGAAAAGGCCACAGGTGGATGAGAAGCAAAACAGTCTACTTTCTCTGGAGCTGTTGTCTTGGTCTCTAGTCAATTCTGGCTGTTTTCTTTTTCATGGGCTGCCAGCTTGTCCATGAATAACCTTTCAGCCTACAAATGAAGCACACAATTAGAAATAATAGAATTTAAACAGTACTAATTTTTATGGTAGGTTACCTGGTATAGACACAGATGTTTGATGTATGCTAATCCATGAATTACATTTCTTCTGTTAAGTATGACAGGTCTTCGGTGGCTTATAACATCTCCTAACCATTAGAGATATAAGCTTGTGGCACAGCCGTGGGTTTATTCCTCCAAGGAGAGAGCTAATAGCCAAATTAGATTTGGGTTATACAGACATGTGGCTGCCCCAAAATGCAGCTTTGCCATGATAGGAAGTACCAGAAAGTCCCAGCAGAAGGATTGATCCTCTGGCATTGAAGGGAAGAAATGCCCAGATTTCTGCATACACCAAGGCCCCTCTCTGGATCTTACTGGTAACAACGATTTTTAATGATCCTAAAAAGCTTACTTTCTCAGGTGCCACAAATTTTAATACGAGAGCTTTCTACTCCCCCCCCCATAGAAAAGGAGAAAATTGAGGAGTGATGAGTCTTCTCAGCTGTAGATTGGAGCCAGCTGTTATAGAGGTATTCTCTTGTAAAATCGGTAAAACTGCCTTCTTTCATTGACTAATGGACATAGAAACTGTAGGGGGGATATTTTTCTATCAAGAACAAATATAATGCATAAGTCCTCCCTTAACTGTGCACATTAGGCAAAGTATATTAATACAGGAGCTCTGACATCAACAATGGATTATTCTACCAAGGAGATGTTGGCCAGGGGATCCAAGCCCCCACAAAAGGTAAAGGCTCCTTGCCTCCAAACTGGGATATCTGCAGGAAGAGAGGCGATAAGGCCCTGCTGTTGAAGACCTGATATAAACATGGGAAAGATGTATGGAGACCACACTTGCAAGTATACAGATGGTCTCTGGAATGCCAGAGAGTGTTACCAAAGGCCACTAAAGCAAATATAGGTCTCCTTGAGGCAAGCAAGACTCCTCCATCAGCACCAGCTACACCTCATCTGCCTGGAAATGCTGTGCAGCAGTGGCAGCCATACGTCGGTAGAGTGGTCTTAATTTGCATTTCCCTAATTACTAGTGATGTTGAACAGTTTTTAAGATGATTCTCAGCCATCTCTAATTCCTCCTCTGTGAAGTCTCTATTCAGTTCTTTGCTCCATCTTTTGAGTGATTCATTTGTTTTCTTTCTTTGTTTTTTGAGTAGCTTGTATACTCTGGAAATTAATGGTTTGTCAGATATATCTGCTGTGAAGGTTTCCTCCCACTCTGTGGGTTTTCTCTTCACTTCCTTTATTGTTTCTTTTAATGTACAGAAGCTTTCAAGTTTAATGAGGTCCCATTTGTCAATTGTCGATCTTATTTCTTGTGCTGCTGCTGTCTGATTTAGGAAGTCTTTCGCCTTGCCTATGTCTTGTAGTCTGCTGCCAAGTTTCTCTTCTATCACCTCCAGAGTTTTGGGTTTCACATTGAGGTCTTTGATCGATCTGAAATTGACTTTTGTACAGGGCAAGAGGGAGGGGTTTAATTTCATTCTTCTACAGGTGGTGATTCAGTTTTGCGAAAACCACTTAAGTCTTTCCTCCACTGAGTCTTCTTGGTCCCCTTGTCAAATATGAGGTGGCTGAAATTGTATGTGCTCAGGTTTGGATCTTGAGTTTGATTCCATTGGTCAACAGGTCTGTTTTTGTGCCAGTAGCAGGCTGTTTTTTCATGACTATAGCCCTGTAGTATAGTTTGATGTCTGGTATAGAGATTCCCCCTGTATTGCTCTTTTCACTCAGGGTTGCTTTGGCTATTTGGGGTCTTTTGTTTTTCCAAAAGAAATTGAAGATTTTTTCCAAGCCTGTGAAGAAGCTCTTGGGGATTTTTATTGGGATTTCATTAAATCTGTACACGAGTTTGGGTAGGATGGACATTTTTACTATATTTATTTTCCCAATCCATGAGCATGGTAAGTTTGTCCATCTTCTGATGTCTTCCTCAATTTCCTTCTTCAGGGGTTTAAATTTTTGTTGTAGAGATACTTGGTGTCGTTGGTTAGGTTTGTTCCTATGTATTTTATTGTTTTTGAGGATATTGTGAGTGAGAAGGTCTCCTTGTAGTCCTTCTTCAGTTGCTTGTTGGTGTAAAGAAAGGCTACTGATTTTTCTAAGTTTATTTTATATCCTGCCACTTTACTAAAGCTCTTAATTATTTCTAGGAGTTTTCTGGTGGAGTTCTTAGCATCCCTTAGGTAGACAATCCTATCATCAGCAAAAAGGAATAGCTTGACTTCCACTTTTCCAATTAGAACTCCTGTAAGTTCCTTTTCTTGCCTTATTGCCCTAGCAAGGGTTTCAAGCACTCTATTGAAAAGGGGTGGTGACAGGGGGCAGTCTTGCCGAGTTCCTACCTTTAAGGGGAATGCTTCTGTCCTTTCCCCATTTAGGACGTTATTGGCTGTGGGTTTCCTGTATATGGCTTTGATTATATTGAGGAATGATCCCTTCAGACCAATTCCCTCTAGGACTTTAAACATGAATAGATGCTGGATTTCGTCAAAGGCTTTCTCCACATCAGTTGAGATGATGGTGTCTTTTTTGTCTTTCAGTCCTTTTATATGCTTAATGATATTTATTGATTTTCATATGTTGAACCATCCCTGCATCTTTTTTATGAATCCAACTTGGTCATGATGGATGATCTTCTTGATGTGGGTCTGTATGTGATTTGGCAGTATCCTGTTTTAGAAGTTTGTTTGGCATCTGTGTTCATAAGAGAGTGGTCTATAGTTCTCCTTTTTTGTTGTGGTGTATCTTTATGTTCCAGTGGTTGTTTGTGTAAGTAGCAGATACTCTGCTTTTATAGAAGAATCTGGAAACAACTTGAGTAGTAAATGTTGTAAGTCTGTTTGAAATACTTTTTATAGAATTCGCCGTGAAACCATCTGGGCCTGGCATTTTTTTTTTTTTTTTTTTTTTTTTTGTTGGAGTTTTCTATTATTCTTCAATTTCTTCATGTATTATTGGTCTATTTAGGCTTAGGCGTCATCTCTTCTTGGTTCAGCTGTGGTGTGATTCCCAGGATTTCAGATATTCATCATCCGTTTTCGTCTTTTTAGGTGTTCAAACTTAAGTAGAGTAATAGTTTTTTAAAAGTAATCCCATATGAATTGTCTGTATCTTTTCATTGTCTGTTTGTGGATACTTACCCTTTCATCACAGAGTTTCCTATTGATTTGGAATTGTTTTCCTTTTTCTTTTTGGTTAACGGGGCTAGAGTCCTGGGCCCTATCTTGTGTAATTCTCTCAAAGAACCAACTTTTGGATCATTGATTTTTGGTATGGTTTTTTCTTTGTTTCTATGTCAATTGATCGCTGCTCTGATTTTTGTCATTATTTCTTCGTTATCTGTTCTGCCTGCATTTAGCTGAACTTGTTGTTGTCCGCTCACTTTGTTTAATTTATTTTTATTGTGCTTGGGGGTGCAGTTCATACATCCTATTTCCATTACAGAAAAAGGCATATTTCCCCTTTCCCCTTCCCCCACCCCCACCCCATCCCCAGATCATGCATTTCCTGCCAGAACGGCCTCACATTTTCAGTTTTTTGTTTTGTCATTTTTTAGCTATAAATGAATAGATATGTTTGAGCTATATAAGTGATAACCGATGAGTACAAGCAGTCCTTCGTGTCTCTCAGTATTTTAGCTGCAGTGTAAATCATTCACTTGGGCTCTTCTGTTTTGTTAATGTAGGCACTTAGAGCGATATAAACTTAAGTCCCTCTTAGGACTGCTGTGAAAGTGTCCCAGAGGTTTTGTTTGTGTGGTATTACCATTGTCATTCAGTTCCAGGATGTTTTTTATTTCTTTCTCTATTTCTCCTGACCCTTCATTATTCAGAAGAGTGTTGTTTAGTCTCCAATGTGTTTTTTTGTAGGTGGGAGGGTTTACCCTGGTGTTGATATTGAGTTTTATTACACTGTGGTCTAATAGAATGCATGAGATATAAAGTATCAATCTTTTTGTATTTGTTGAGTTTTTTTCCTGTGTCCCCATAGATGGGTACTATTTTGGAGAATGTTCATGAGGTGCTGAGTAAAAGTGTATTCTCTGGTGTTGGTGAAAAATATTCAGAGATGTCTGTGAGGTCCAATTTGGTGTATGGTATCAATTAGTTCAGATGTCTCTATGTTTTATCCTTGGGTCCTGTTGATCTGTCTAGGGGACTTAATGGGGTATTGAAGTCCCTACTGTTATTGTGCTGGGGTTAATATGTGTCTTGAGATACTGGAAAGACTTGTCGTTAAAGTTTGGTGCACCATCGTTTGGTGCAATATATATTATATGATTGTGAAAGTATCTTCATCATCAATGTTTCCTGTAATAAGAGGGAATGGCCCCGCTTGTCTCTTTTGATTTCTTTGCTTTGAAGTCTATTTTGGTTGATATTAGAATAGCAACACCTGCTTTCTTTTTGGTAACCATGTGCTTTAATACTTCTTTTCTTCTTCCATCGCTTCACCTTAAGTAGGGGCCTGTCCTTAAAATTGAGGTGGGTTTCTTGTAAACATATACAAGATGTGTTTTTGTTTCATGAATCCATTATCCCAGTCTATATCTTTTTAGTGGGGAGTTTAGCCCATTAATATTTAAGTTAAATAATTGCAAGCTGATGGTTTTTTGCTTTTCCTCACTTTTAAGTATCCATTTGGATTCCTAGCCTCTGATTTTGCTCCTATGGTTTTTGTTTTTATTAGTTTCTTTTCTTGTTCCTAGGTGGTTTGAAGAATGTTTGCTCCTTTCTGCTGTCCTTTGAATTGCTTGAAGTATTTTTTATGAAGAGTTTGGTTTTCCAGACATGTATTCTATCATCTTGTTTATGTCATGGAAGATTTTCTCTCCTATCTTTCAACTATAAGTGACATTTTTTGCTGGGTAAAATTATCTGGGTTGTCATCTATAGTACTTTAACACTTGGAATCGTTCTCCTATGGTTATTTTTGCTTTCATGGTTTGAGTTGAGAAGTCAGGTTGTAAATTCTGATGGGTTTCCCTTTGTAGGACTTGTTTTTCTTTTGTACCCTTCAGAATTTTTGTCTTTGTTTTGGGCATCTAACATTTTGAGACTATGATATGGCCTGGGGAGTTTGCTTTTTCTGATCTTGTCTATTTGGAGCACTATGTGCTTCCTGTATTTGAATGGGTTTGTCTATTTTTAGTGTGGGGAATTTTTCAAGCTATTATTCTGTTTGAATATCTGATCAATACTATTCTATTGGAGCTTCTTATCCTTCCTCTATTCCTAAGATGCAGAGGTTTGATCTTGTTCATAGTGTCCCATATTTCCTGCTGTTCCACTTTTGGGTATTTTTAAATGTGTCATAATCTTTTTTGAAGCTTTTTAGTTGCTTGTGTTAGCTTCCAGATCTGATATTCTTTGTTCTGCTTCCTCTATTCTACGTCTGAGGCTTTTTTTCCTTTCCTTTACTCTTGATTAGATGAGTGTTCCTATTGCTTTTTCATTTCTCATCTGTGCTTCTTTGTTTTCCTTTTTGAGCTTCTCAATCTCTTCTTGGTGCTCCTTACTTCATTGGTTGGCCTTCTTTTTCAAGTTTTTCTACTTCTTTTCAGAGTTTTTTTTTGCTTCCTCTAGTTTCTTTCTGTAGTTTGTCAATCTCTTCTTTAGTTTGTCATTGTATCCCTCCAGGTCCTTTTTGTTTCATTCTCTCTCTTTAGTTCTCTGAATTCTTTTTTTTCTTTAATTCTCAGGCGTAGGTCTGCAATTATTCCTCTAAGTTTTGTTCCTTGGGTCACCTCCGGGGGATCCCATTGTAGCTATCTCCTACAGGTTTGTTAGAGTGTGTCCCTGGCATTTGAGTGTTTCCTTTTTGTGGTTCAAATCACAATGTCTTTTCACTATGTTAGCGTATGGTTTTGCTTGCCTATTTCCGATGCTTTTTTTTTTTCTTTCCTCCTCCTGGTTTATGGAGTATTGACTTGTCCAGGTTTCAGGCTTTCAAATTTTGTTTATATATTGGATATGGGAAGCCAAGTCACTCTTCTCTTCCTGTTCTGGATGTTCTCAAAAAGATTCCCACTTGGATACATCTCCTCAACCAAGTCCCAGTAGCGAGGGGGGGGAATATGCCTGACCTATCCTGTGCCCAGGTACCTCCCTGAGTGACTTCTGGGTTCCTGTGCTCCAGGAGCCCACCCGCACAAAGGCACAAAGGCACAAACCCAAAAACACCGACCTGCTTGGTCCATGCTGCAAAGTCGAGAGGCGGTCCTAGCACAGATTGTGTCCATGTCACCCCCCCTACCAAGAGGCCTCAGAGGTGCGACCTCTTCCAGCAGCCCAGGAGACAATCTACCCCAAAATCTACCTGTCTGAGTGACTTCTGGGTTGCATATATGAAATTCTTAAACAATAAATAATTTAAAAAAGATTTTAGGGGGTAGAGAGATAGCTCAGCAGTTAAGGGCTCTGGCTACTCTTGGACAGGACCTGGGTTCACGTCCTAGCACCCAATGGTGGCTAACAACTGTCCATGACTCCAATTCTAGGGGATCTGATTCCCTCTTCTGACCTCTGCAGGCATTGGACAACACAGGTACACTGACATACATGCAGATATATGATATATATATATATATATATATATACAAAAACCACATGATCATCTCAATTGACACAGAAAAAGCCTTTGACTAAATCCAGCATCCCTTCATGTTTAAAGTTCTAGAGGGAATCAGACTACAGGGAATATTCCTCAACATAATCAAAGCCATATACAACAAACCCACAGCCAGCACCATCCTAAATGGAGAGAAATTAGAAGCATTCCCCTTAAAGGCAGGAACCCAGTAAGGCTGCCTTAGCTCCACTCCTCTTCAATATAGTGCTTAAAACACTTGCTAGGGCAATAAAACAAGAAAAGGAAATTAAAATTGGAAAAGAGGAAGTCAAGCTATCCCTTTTTGCAGATGATATGATGGTTTACCTAAAGGATGCTAAAAATTCCACCAGAAAACTCCTAGAAATGATAAAGACTTTCAGTAAAGTGGCGGGATACAAAATTAACCTGGCAAAATCAGTAGCCTTTCTTTACACCAACAACAAGCAACTGACGAAGGAATACAAGGAGACCTTCCCACTCACAATAACCTCAAAAACAATAAAATACTTAGGAACAAACCTAGCCAAAGACACCAAAGACTTCTCCAACAAAAAATTTAAACCCCTGAAGAAGGAGATTGAAGAAGACATCAGAAGATGGAAAGACTCCCATGTTCATTGATTGGAAAAATTAATGTAGGAAAAATGTCCATTCTACCCAAGTTAACATACAAATTCAATGCAATCCTGATTACGATCCCCAAGAGTTTCTTCACAGAGTTGGGAAAAAGTCCTTAAATTCATATGGAAAAACAAAAGATGCCAAATAGCCAAAGAAACCCTGAGCAAAAAGAACAATACAGGGGGAGATCACTATACCAGACTTCAAACTTTATTACGGGGCTATAGTCATAAAAATAGCCTGGTACTGGCACAAAAACAGACCTATAGACCAATGGAACAAAATTGAAGATCCAAACTTGAGCTCATATAATTTCAGCCACCTCATATTTGACAAAGGGGCCAAGAAGACACAATGGAGGAAAGACAGCATCTTCAGCAAGTGGTATTGGCAAAACTGGATCACCACTTGTAGAAGAATAAAATTAAATCCCTAACTCTCACCCTGTACAAAAATCAACTCCAAATGGATCAAAGACCTCAATGTGAAACCTGAAACTCTGAAGGTGATAGAAGAAAACATTGGCAGCCACCTACAAGACATAGGGGTAGGAAAAGACTTTCTAAATCAGACAGCAGCTGTGCAGGAAATAAGGTCGACAATTGACAAGTGGGACCTCATTAAACTCAAAACTTCTGTACAGCAAAAGAAGCAATCAGTGAACTGGAGATAAAACCCACAAAGTGGGAGAAAACCTTCACTGCTAATACATCTGACAGAGCATTAACTTCCAGAATATATAAACTACTCAAAAAACAAAGAAATAAGAAAATAAATGACTGACTTAAGAGGTGGAGTAAAGAGCTGAACAGATTTCACAAGTGAGGAAGTAAAAATGGCTGAGAAACATCTTAAAAAGTGTTCAACATCATTAATAATTAAGGAAATGCAAATTAAAACCACTTTAAGAAATCACCTCACTCCAATAAGACTGGCTAGGATCAAGGAAATAAATGATACCAAATGCTGGAGAGGTTGTAGGGAAAGGGGAACACTCATCCACTTCTGGTGGGAATGTAAACTCCTATAATAACCACTATGGAAAGCAGTATTGAGAACCCTTAAAATACTGAAAATGAGTCTACCACCTGACCCAGTCATACCACTCCTGGGTATGACACATCTTACCACAGAGATACATGTACAGCCATGTTTATTGCAGCTCTCTTCACAATAGCAAAGAGTTGGAACAAACCCAAATGCCCCTAAACCAATGAGCAGATAGAGAAAATGAGGTACATGTACACAATGGAGTTCTATGGAGCAGTAAAGAAAGATGACATCATGAACTTTGCAGGTAAATGCATGGAACTATAAGATATTATGCTAAGTGAGGTAACACAGTCCCAGAAAAACAAATGATGAATTGTATCCCTCATTTGTGGGTGCTATCATCAAGTAAGGCAAACTGAGTAACACTAATGTTATATTTCTCTTTATCTAAAAGTAACTGTGCTCTTGGAATGTGAATCCCTTAAGGGGCTCTAGAATTAACTTACTACATATTTTCAGACTCTATAACTTTGGTACAATGGTGGAGGGTATGTTTGCATATTTTAGAGCAATATAAAATTAAAAGAGAAAGATGTGAATTCTGAAATATGATTTGGAAATAACATACAGTTTATTTTCAGATGACATGATTTTAGTACATGTGTGACAAACATAAATGCATATGTTGAAACAATGCAGATTGGAGGGAACAAAACAACAAAAACCTGGGACAGGGAACTGACTAAAGCAGTAGAGTTCTTCCCCCAAAAAAATAATCTTCAGACTCAGAAGGGGAAACAGGACATGTATGGCAGAGTGCATGAACTTGGGAGGGCAGGGGAGGAATGGAGGGGGAAATGAATCTGGATTGAACTGAGAAGTGATGTATGAAATACACAAAACTTCAATAAAAGATTTTTTAAAAAGAAAAACGTGAACCCCTAAACATAAAAAAGTGACTTCTGGATGTTGAATCTTTGTCTGATGGGTCACTAGTGAAGAGTTCCACTCTAAACTTGTTTTGGAATTAACTTAGAGTTTACTTTCAGAGATTGTAATTTTGGTATATGTATGGAGTATACATATATATGCATATTTTAGGGTCATACAAAATTAAAGGGAAAAACAATGACAAAAAAAAGACTTGTTCAAAGAACTGACTAAAACTATAAACTTCTGTATCAAAAAAGTTAAAAAAGACTGAGAAAAAGATGCAAGACAGGACTTAACATGTATGGCAGAATGCATAAACTCTGGTGAGGGGGTTATGGGTGGAGGAACAGGTCTAAATTTGATTAAGAAATGTTGTATGAAATGTACAAAACTCAATAAAAATAAGGAGAAAAAAATGTTTACTTAAGAAAAAAATTAAGAATATAATACTCTAATGTTGATTTAATTATGCCTAGATCTATTAGAGGCTTTCTTAATTCGTGTATTTTTTCAGGTTAATTCACTTATTCTTTATCATTCCATTTTAAACAAGACAATGCAAAGTTACACATTAAGATGATTACATAATATTAAGACATACCATCATTTAAATTGACAGTTAATGGGCTGGAGAGATGGCTCAGTGGTTAAGAGCAGTGGTTATTCTTGCAGAAGACCTGGGTTTGAATCCAAACACCCACATGGCAGTTCACAACCGTCTGTAACTCCAGTTCCAGGGGATCTGACAACTTCTATTGTCCTCCTTGGGCACTGCACAACACAGGTGCACTTACGCACATGCAGGCGTAACACTCATACACATGAAATAAAAATAAATAAACCAAAAAATTTTAATTATACTTTTTCAATTTTATTTTAGACATGTACTAAATGTACACAGATATCCCACTGCCCAAAGACAAACACTACATATTCTCTCTCATGTACAGATCCTGGATAAGAACTTGTATAATTCTGTGTTTTAATTGAAGTAAGTAATTTTAGATGCCAGGAAACAAGAAAAGAGCCAGAAATGCAAGAGCAGAGGAGGAGGAGGCTCAAGAAAGGGATACTAAAATACATGTGATAAGAAAGTAGAAGTTAGTACTGGGCATGGAAAGGGTTAATGGGAGGAAGGCAAACCTAAAATAAGAATGTATTAAAAGCCATACAGAAATATACTACTTTATAATTTAAATAAAATATAATTTAAAAAGAGAGTTTACAGGGAGGTACCTTGCAGGAATGGGTAATGCCATAGGTGAGTAAATTAAAATCACAGTGCCAGATGTGGATTATCTTTCTATGAATTTACTACCCAGGGAAGTCCCAGAGGCTCCAAAATAAGATACACTATCACCACTTTTCTTGGCTTCCAAGCAGAAGTAGATGGTTAGATTCCATTACTGAAGAAACACACACTTGTTAGGAGGACACAGGGAAATGAAGCTGGACCTGAACTGAAAGTTTCCTCCTTGATGGTTAGCTTTCATAGTGCTGAAATATGCTCTTTAGAGTAGAAAAGGCATAGCTGGCACAAGCTAACCTCTAGTTGCAGGTAGCATATACCTTATGTAGTGAGCAGCAGTCACACAAACGGAAAGAGAAAAAGAGACAGAGGTAGACAGAGAGAGAGGAAAGGGAGGCTAGATATATGCTAGATGGTCCACAAAATTTGATATTAAATAGGCAAAGCAAAACTGTGAAGCGTGAACCCCTAAACATAAAAAAGTGACTTCTGGGGTTGAACTCTTGTCTGATGGTCACTGTTGAAGAGTTCCACTCTAACTTGTTTTGGAATTAACTAAACAGTTTTTTCAGAAGATGTAATTATGGTACATTACAATGGAGATACAAAAAAAAAAAAAAAAAAAAAAAAAAAAAGGAAAAACAATGACAAAAAAAAAGACTTGTTCAAAAAACTGACTAAAACTATAAACTTCTGTATCAAAAAAGTTTAAAAAAAGACTGAGAAAAAGATGCAAGACAGGACTTAACATATATGCAGAATGCATAAACTCTGGTGAGGGGGTTATGGGTGGAGAGCAGGTCTAAATTTGATTAAAACATTTGTTTGAAATGTACAAAACCAATAAAATAAGGAAAAAAAATGGTTTACTTAAGAAAAAAATTAAGAATATAATACTCTAATGTTGATTTAATTATGCCTAGATCTATTAGAGGCTTTCTTAATTCGTGTATTTTTTCAGGTTAATTCACTTATTCTTTATCATTCCATTTTAAACAAGACAATGCAAAGTTACACATTAAGATGATGACATAATATTAAGACATACCATCATTTAAATTGACAGTTTAATGGGTCGGGAGAGATGGCTCAGTGGTTAAAGGCAGTGGTTATCTTGCAGAAGACCTGGGTTTGAATCCACAACACCCACATGGCAGTTCACAACCGTCGTAACACTCCAGTTCCAGGGAGTCTGACAACTTCTATTGTCCTCCTTGGCACTGCAAAAACAACCGGTGCACTTACGCACATGCAGGGTAACACTCATACACATGAAATAAATAAATAAACCAAAAAATTTTAATTATACTTTTTCAATTTTATTTTAGACATGTACTAAATGTACACAGATATCCACTGCCCAAAGGACAAACACTACATATTCTTCTCTCATGTACAGATCCTGGATAAGAACTTGTATAATTCTGTGTTTTAATTGAAGTAAGTAATTTTAGATGCCAGGAAACAAGAAAAGAGCCAGAAATGCAAGAGCAGAGCAGAGGAGGCTCAAGAGGGATACTAAAATACATGTGATAAGAAAGTAGAAGTTAGTACTGGGCATGGAAAGGGTTAATGGGAGGAAGGCAAACCTAAAATAAGAATGTATTAAAAGCCATACAGAAATATACTACTTTATAATTTAAATAAAATATAATTAAAAAGAGAGTTTACAGGGAGGTACCTTGCAGGAATGGGTAATGCCATAGGTGAGTAAATTAAAATCACAGTGCCAGATGTGGATTATCTTTCTATGAATTTACTACCCAGGGAAGTCCCAGAGGCTCCAAAATAAGATACACTATCACCACTTTTCTTGGCTTCCAAGCAGAAGTAGATGGTTAGATTCCATTACTGAAGAAACACACACTTGTTGGAGCACCAGGGAAATGAAGCTGGACCTGAACTGAAAGTTTCCTCCTTGATGGTTAGCTTCATAGTGCTGAAATATGCTCTTTAGAGTAGAAAAGGCATAGCTGGCACAAGCTAACCTCTAGTTGCAGGTAGCATATACCTTATGTAGTGAGCAGCAGTCACACAAACGGAAAGAGAAAAAGAACAGAGGTAGACAGAGAGAGAGGAAAGGGAGGCCTAAGATATATGCTGATGGTCCACAAAATTTGATATTAAAGAAAAGCAAAAACTGTGAAGAAAAGAGAAGGAAAAATTATATATATATATATATATCATATTCTATATCTATATATATATATATATGAGAGAGAGAGAGAGTGTGTGTGCATGTGTGTGTGTGTATTTTAAGGGGCTGTATCTCAATAGTAGAGCACTTGCCTAGCATATGTGAGGCCCTGTGTTTAATCATCATTACTAAAAACTATTTAAAAATAAAACCAAAAACAACCCCATAAGTATTCAGATTTACTAATTCAATAATTGTGACTCAAAGAGACATAATAAAAAGCCACTTCTTCATGCAACAGAAGGTGATGAATATAAAGGGCCAGAACTGGACAAAGCATGGAGAACAAGAGTTTGCAGAGTGTGGGTCATCCGACAGGACTCCTATATTAAACTTCACCCACCCAGGGCTAAGGGACTATTGCAGAAGAAGGGACAGAAAGATTATAAGAACCAGGGGAAGAGGGTGAATGATAATAAGGAAACAGAGTCTTACAGCCTCCTGAGACCTTGTTCATATGAATCTACAACAATGGTTTCAGCATGCACAAGACCCATGCAAACTCGGTGAGACAAAACCAGCGTCAAACTGGGGAAATTGACAGGAGGCCACAACTCTGGTGAAGAGCTTTTGGAAGCTGATCTCTGGTAAGTGAGGAGAGTGATATTAGACAGGCTGAACAGGTTCCAGTGTATGAACTCACAGCCAGGGGCATCTAGGTATGCGGGCTTGATTCAACAGGCCTTGATATATATGCTAAATGCATGAAGACCTGTGAGCAGGCTATGGGGGTGCAGGTAGGGAGAGGGGCTGAATATGATTAAGACGTATGAAATCCACAAAGATTCGATCAAAATATGTTTTTAAAAAAGAAAAAGAATAGAAAAAAGAAAAGGGGGATGAAATAAAAATAAAAATAAGCATAGCAAGAGCAATAATAAAATTTAAGGATAAAAAGAATTGGTTTGCCATCTCTCAGGCATGTTGTTGCCTGGAAGAAAGGTGCTGGATTTGCCTCTATGTGATGACTGCTTTGTTTTTTGGCCATTTGGGTTGGTGTCTTGTGGTATCTCTCTTCCTGTTTCAGTCTTTGTCTTCTTTTCTCTGTAATTTACAGAGTGTGGTGAGTTTTTGTTTTGTTTTGTTTTGTTTTGGGTCTTTTTTGACACAGGGTCTCCCTATTGTGTCCCCAGCTGGCCTGGAACTCACTATGTAGACCAGGCTGGCCTTGAACTCACAGAGATCCACTTGCCTCTGCCTCCCAAGTGCTGGGATTAAAGCCAGAGCTGGTTTTTACTCTGGGTACTATAGAGCACTGTTGGTAGTCTTTCTACTGGCAGGACCTGAGCCCTGGCATCTTTCCGTTTCTGAGCTATGACAGCTCTTGGGTTTCTCTCCTCTGAGAATTACCTTAACACAGTTCCTCCTCCATGGGAGCATGGTGTCCGGATGGGAGAGTAAGTCACAGTCAGGTCCGTGACAAAGACCAGATTTCCATCACCATGTGCTCTCTGTGGTTCTTAGTCTAAGATTTCCCCACCCACGACCTGCAAACCCACTCTCAGAATAATCTACTGTGTTTCCAGCATCAGAACATTTCCTTATTTTTTCTATTACTTCATTTTTTCATTTTTTAACAATGAGTAATAATTTATGAGTACAAGCATCCTTCATGTAAAACCAATTTGCAAGCAGTTGTGCCCAAAAACACAGCCCAAGGTTCCCACCATCCAGCTGGGGGGGGGGGGCTTGTATGTACAATCAAGTTGATCAAATAAGTGTCCAGTCTATATTGCTGTAGCTTCACCATTCACCCCAATTGCAGCCCTTACATTCTACTATGCCCCCTCTTCCTCAGATTGTTCCCTAGGCTTAGAAAAGGGGCAGAGGTGGACAAGAAGCAAAACAGTCTACTTTCTCTGGAGCTGTCATTTTGGACTCTGGTCAATTCTGGCTGTTTCCTTCCATGGGCTGACAGTTTGTTCAGGAATAACCTTTCAATCCTACTAATGAAGCACAAGCAATTAGATATATAGGTATCTAAACAGTACTAATTGTTATGGTAGGTTACTTTGGTATAGACACAGATGGTTGGATGGTATGTTAGCCCATAAATTATGTTTTTTCTGTAAAATATGACAGGGTCTTACTGTAGCTTATAACATCTCCTATCCACTAGAGGATGAAAGATTGTCGCATCAGTCGTGGGTTATTCCTCCAAGGAGAGAGCTAATAGCCAATTAAATTTGGGATATACAGACATATGGCTGCTACTGCTGCACAGTATTTCCAGGCAGGTGAGGTGTATCTGGTGCTGACAGATGAGTCTTACTTGACTCAAGGAGACCTATATTTGCTTTATTGGTTTAGCAGCCTTTGGTAACACTCTCTGGTATTCCAGAGACCAACCGTACACTTGCAAGTGGCATCTCAATACATCTTTCCCATGCTTTTCCCAGGTCTTTGACAACATGGCCTAATTGCCTCTCTTCTTGCAGGAATCCCAGTTTACAGGAAAGAAGCCTTTACCTTTTTTTGGGTTGGGGGTTTGGATCTGCTGGCCAACATCTCCTTGGTAGAATAATCCATTGCTAATATCAGATCTCTCCTGCATTAATATATTTTGCTTAAATGCACAGCTTGAAGAGACTTTATTATTATATTTGGTTCTGAATAAAGAATAATCCTTTTCACAGTTCCTATGTCTATTAGTCAATTAAAGAAGGCAGTTTTACCGGTTTTATAAGAGATTACCTCTATAACAGTTGGCTCCAATTTACAGTTAGAGAATGACCTCATCATCATCATATTCCTCCTTGTTCTATTAAGGGGAGGTAAGAAAGTCTCTCGTATTAAAACTTTGAGGCACCTAGAAGATAAGTTTCATTAGGACTCATTATAAACAGTTGTTACAAGTAGGATCCACAGAGGGGCTTGATGCCTGTAGCAGTCAGAGGCTTTTCCTCCTTTCAATGTTCATATGGGCCAACCTTTCTGCTGGCACTTCCTGGTACATCCTGCACAATGCAAAGCTGTATCTTTTCTTTCTCAGTCCTTAAGTTGGTGACATTTTGACCTGTGGGAACATACAAACCTTTTCCTGTAGTTAGTTTTAAGATTTTAATTGCAAGGTTTTTGACAAAAAGGTTTCATATATCTGTATCCCCCTTTTCATTAAAGGTTTTTATTTTTTTGATCCATGAGTCTCAAAAAGGCAGTTTTAGTACACATACCTTTAGGCAGGAATCAAGGCACACATTTCATCAAATTCACCAAAGCTGTATTGGGTGACTGTATGTCATTAACTTGGGAAGCAAACTAAATTCCTCAAGTTAAATCATCCTACAGGTAAAAGAGAATGCTACAAGATGATACTGTACAACAGAAAAATTATAGAGAACGTTTGTATGTGGCAATCCCAAAGTTATTTTTATACAGATTTTAAGTAAAACAAATGTGGACAACAACAAATTATATTTCCAATTAACTCAGATGCATTACCGTTTTATCAAAAACTTTAAACCAATATTGTTTAATATACACATATTTACTTTTACTAAGTCCTAAAACACCCTGTAACCTGTAGACAGCGTCTGGGCAAAATTGGATACTTGTTGAACTCATGTCAATTAAATATATATTAATCGAATATAGACCCGTGTCCCTCTCCTGCCCCTACCAACCATACCCATTCGCCATTTCAGTCAGTTTTCTGATGCAGTCATTCTGCTGTTGTTCTTTTAAAATGCATCCCTCTCCACAAGAAATATTTACAACTGGGTTATTGGCACTAGAATCCACAGATGAGGGATACCATTCATCGTTTGTTTTTCTGGGACTGTGTTACTTCACTTAATATAATATCTTCTAGCTCCATTCATTTACCTGCAAAGTTCATGATGTTGTCTTTCTTTACTGCTGCATAGAACTCCCTTGTGTACATGTACCATATTTTCTCTATCCACTCATCAGTTGAGGGGCATTTGGGTTGGTTCCAGCTTTTTCTGTTGTGAACAGAGCTGCAATAAATATAGCTGTGCATGTATTTCTGGAGTAAGATGAGTCTTCTGGGTATATCCCCAAGAGTGGTATGACTGGGTCAAATGGTAAGCTCATTTTGAGTCTTCCAAGGGTTCTCCACACTGCTTTCCATAGTGGCTGTAGAAGTTTACATTCCCACCAGCAATGGATGAGTGTTCCCCTTTCCCCACAACCTCTCTAGCACTTGATATTGTTTGTTTTCTTGATCCTGGCCAGTGTTATCGGAGTGAGATGATATCTTAAAGTGGTCTTAATTTGCATTTCCCTAATTATTAGTGACGTTGAATAGCTTTTAGGATGTTTCTCAGACATCTCTATTTTGTCCTCTGTGAAGTCTCTATTCAGTCCTTTGCTCCATCTTTTGAGTGATTCATTTGTTTTCTTTCTTCTTTGTTTTTTGAGTAGCTTGTATACTCTGGAAATTAATGCTTTGTCAGATGTATCTGCAATGAAGGTTTCCTCCCACTCTGTGGGTTTTCTCTTCACTTCCTTTATTATTTCTTTTGATGTACAGAAGCTTTTTAGTTTAATGAGGTCCCATTTGTCAATTGTTGATCAGACAGCAGCTGCTGTCTGATTTAGGAAGTCTTTTCCTAAGCCGATGTCTTGTAGTCTGCTGCCAAGTTTCTCTTCTATCACCTCCAGAGTTTGGGGTTTCACGTTGAGGTCTTTAATCTATCTGGAGTTGACTTTTGTACAGGGCGAGAGGTAGGGGGGTTAATTTCATTCTTCTACAGGTGGTGATACTGTTTTGCCAACACCACTTACTGAAGATGCTGTCTTTCCTCCATTGTATATTCTTGGCTCTCTTATCAAATATGAGGTGGCTGAAATTGTATGTGCTAAGGTTTGGATCTTCAGTTTGATTCCATTCGTCAACTGGTCTGTTTTAGTGCCAGTACCAAGCTGTTTTTATGACTATAGCCCTGTAGTACAGTTTGATGTCTGGTATAGCGATCCCGCCTGTATTGCTCTTTTCATTCAGGGTTGCTTTGACTATTCAGGGTCTTTTGTTTTTCTAAATGAACTTAAGGATTTTTTTCCAAGCCTGTGAAGAAGCTCTTGGGGATTTTGATTGGGATTGCATTAAATCTGTACATGAGTTTGGGTAGAATGGACATTTTTACTATATTTATTTTCCCAATTCATGAGCATGGGAGGTTTGTCCATCTTCTGATGTCTTCCTCAATTTCCTTCTTCAGGGGTTTAAAATTTTTGTTGTAGAGATCCTTGGTGTCTTTGGTTAGGTTTGCTCTTAGGTATTTTATTGTTTTTGAGGCTATTGTGAGTGGGAAGGTCTCCTTGTGTTCCTTCTTCAGTTGCTTGTTGTTGGTGTAAAGAAAGGCTACTGATTTTTCTAGATTTATTTTGTATCCTGCCACTTTACTGAAGTACTTAATCGTTTCTAGGAGTTTTCTGGTGGAGTTCTTAGCATCCCTTAGGTAGACAATCATATCATAGGCAAAAAGGGATAGTTTGGCTTCCTCTTTTCCAATTAGAACTCCTTTAATTTCCTTTTCTTGCCTTGTTGCTCCAGCAAGGGTTTCAAGCACTATATTGAAGAGGAGTGGTGACAAGGGCAGCCTTGCCGAGTTCCTACCTCTAAGGGGAATGCTTCTTTCATTTCCCCATTTAGGATGATATTGGCTGTGGGTTTCCTGTATATGGCTTCGATTACATTGAGGAATGATTCCTCCAGTCTAATTCCCTCTAGGACTTTAAACATGAAGGGATGCTGGATTTTGTCAAAGGCTTTCTCCGTGTCAATGGAGATGATGGTGTGGTTTTTGTCTTTCAGTCCATTCACATGCTTGATGATATTTATTGATTTTCATATGTTGAATCATCACTGCATTTCTGGTATGAATCCAAGTTGGTCATGGTGGATGATCTTCTTTATGTGAGTCTGTATGCAATTTGCCAGTATCCTGTTTAGAATTTTGGCATCTGTGTTCATTAGAGAGATGGGTCTATAGTTCTCCTTTTTGGTTGTATCTTTACCTGGTTTGGGTAATAGCGTAATGCTGGCTTCATAGAAGGAATCTAAGAGAACTCCCTCTGTTTGTATCCTTCTAAACAACTTGAGTAGTAATGGTTGCAAGTCTTTTTGAAATATTTTCTAGAATTCTGCCGTGAAACCATCTGGGCCTGGGCATTTTTTGGTTGGAAGGATACTTATTACATCTTCAATTTCTTCATGTATTATTGGTCTATTTAGGCTGTCGACCTCTTCTTGGTTGAGCTTTGGTGATTCCCAGAATTTCAGATATTCATCCATTTCTTCTAGGAAGAAATTCAACCTTAATAGAGTATAGATTTTTGAAGTAATAGTAGGAAGAAAATTCAACCTTAGTAGAGTATAGAGTTTTTCCCATATGATTGTCTGGATCTTTTCATTGTATGTTGTGATAGTTCCCCTTTCATCACAGATTCTATTGATTTGGAGTTGTTCCTTCTTTCTTTTGGTTAACTGGGCTAGAGGTCTGTCTATCTTGTTTATTCTCTCAAAGAACCAACTTTTGGATTCATTGATTTTTTTTGTATGGTTTTCTTTATTTCTATTTCATTGATCTCTGCTCTGATTTTTGTTATTTCTTCTTGTCTGCTGCATTTAGGGTTCATTTTTGTTGTCTCTCATGTATTTTTAGCTGCAGTGTTAGATCATTCACTTGTGCCTCTTTCGTTTTGTTTTTTTTCAACGTGTGGGCCACTTAGGCTATAAACTTCCCTCTTAGGACTGCTTTAAAGTGTAGCATAGGTTTTGCTGTGTTGTATTAATGATTGCATTCGCGTTCCAGGAAGGTTTTTTTTTACTTTCTTTTTCTTTTTTTTTTTTTTTTTTTTGGTCTTTTCTTTTTTTTTTTTCTAATAAATTAGTTTTTATTGATGCTTTGTGTATTTTATACATTTTTTTCCAATTCAGTTCAGGCTATTTTCCTTCCTCCCCCCCCCCCCCACCCCATCCCAGATCATGCATTCGCCATAACTGTCCTGCATCTTGTCTCTCAGTTTTTTTTTTTTCATTTTTAGCTATAAGTGATAATCCATGAGTACAGCACCTTCTGCAAAACCTATCTGCAGGCTGTTGTGCCCAACACCTACAGCCCACCATCCAGTGGGGGGGTGACAGGTTGTTTTTCAATCAAGTTGATCAATGGGTGTCCAGACTACATTGCTATAGTTTCACCTCACCCCAATCGCAGCCCTACATTCTACCACGCCCCCTCTTCCGCAGGTTGTTCCCTAGGCTTAGAAACAGGGCACAGGTGGATGAGAGGTAAAACACGTCCACTCTCTCTGGAGCTGTTGAATTGGACTTTGGTCATTTCTGGCTGTTTCCCTTCATGGGCTGACAGTTGTCCAGGCTAACCTTCAATCCTACTAATGAAGCACACAGATTAGATATATAGGTATTAAAGCAGCACTAATAGTTATGGTAGGTTACTTTAGCATGACACATGTTGGATATGTTAATCCATGAATTAAAATTTTCCCCCTGTTAAATATGACAGGTCTTACTGTGGCTTATAACATCTTCTAACTGTAGAGGATGTAAGCTGTGCATCAGATGGGTTATTTCTCCAAGTGGAGAGCCAATAGCCAATTAAGATTTGGGATATACAGGACATGGCTCCTCTGCTGCCCATATTTCCAGGTGGTGAGTGTAGCTGGTGCTGAAGGTGGAGTCTTTTGACTCAGGGAGACCCATATTTGCTTTATTGGTTTAGTGTCTTTGGTAACACTCTTGGCATTACAGGCCATCTGTAAACTTGCATGTGGGTACTCAATACATCCCTCCATGTTAACGTCAGGTCTTCGCAGCAGGGTGTTATTGCCTCTCCTCCTGTAGGTATCCCAACTTAGAGGCAAGGAGCCCTTCCATTTTTGGGGCCTTGTGATCCCCTGGCAACATCTCCTGGTAGAGAACAACCATTGCTGATGTCAGGTAGATGTAATCCCTTCCACAGTTCCCATGTCTAGTAGTCAATTAAAAAAAAGCAGTTTTAACGGTTTTATAAGAGATAACCTACCAATAGTTGTCTCCAATTTACCGTTGGGGAACGACCTCATCATCGTCATATTCTCCTTGTTCTATGGGGGGGGAGGCAAGAAGTCTCTCTATATCAGAACCTTTGTGGCACTAGACGGTAAGTTTCATAGGACTCATTATAACTAGTTGTTAATCGTAGGATCCACAGAGGGGTTCGATGTTATGCAATCTGAGGCTTTCTTCCTTTCAATGTTCCAGACGGGGGTCACCCTTTCCAGTTGCCACTTTTGGTACTCCTACTCAATGCAAACCTGTATCTTTTTCTTCTCACCGTTACGTTGGTGACATTTTGTTCTGTTGGAACAACAAATCTTTTCCAGTAGTTAGTTTTAAGATTTGAATTGCAAGGGTTTGATGAAAAGGTTTCATGTCTTCTGTATCCCCCCCCTTTTTTTTTACGTATGAGTCTCCAGAAGATAGTTGATTATACATGATATAGGGGGAGTCAAGCACAGATTTCATCAAATTCACCCATGTTGTTTTGGGTCACTATATTGATACTTGGGAAGCAAACTTAATTTTTAGTTAAATCATCACTAAAGAGATGCTAAAGGTAGTACTGTATCAACAGAAATTATAGAGAACATTTGTATGTGGCAATCCCAAAGTTTTTGCTCTACAGATTTTATGTAAAGCAATGTGGGCAACAGCGATTATATCTCCATTTAACTTCAGATGCATTACCCATTTTTATCAAGATTCTGTAAACCAATGTTGTTTAATATATACAGTTACTTTACTAAGTCCTAAAAAACACCCATGTGTCCTGTAAACAGTGTCTGGCGAAACTGGTACTTGTGAACTCAAGTCAATTAAATATGCCTTAATCGAATATACCTCCGTTGTCCCCTCTCCACACACTCCATTCCCCCCTTCCCAATTCACCATTCAGTCCATTTTCTGATGCAGTAGTCTTCTGTTGTTTCTTTTACTATGCATCCCTCTCCATGAAATATTTATATCTGGGTTGTGGTTACTGCATCCACATATGAGGGACACCATTTGTCGTTTGTTTTTCTGGGCTGTGTTACTTCACTTACATAATGTCTTCCAGCTCCATCCATTTACCTGCAAATTTCATGATGTTGTCTTCTTTACTGCTGCATAGTATTCCATTGTTACATGTACCACATTTTCTTCTATCCATCATCAGTTGAGAAGGCACTGGGCTGGTTCCAGCTTTTTGCTATTGGCTAGAGCTGCAATAAACATAGCTGTTGGTATCTTTGCAGTAGTTGGTCTTGTGGGTATATACCCAGGAGTGGTATGACTGGTCAAATGGAAGTGCTGTTTTGAGTCTTCTAAGGGTTCTCCACACTGCTTCCACAGTGGTGTACAAGTTTACATTCCCACAGCAATGGATGCGTGTTCCCCTTTCCCCACAACCTCTCCAGCACTGTATCATTGTTTCCTGATCCTACCAGTCTTATTGGAGTAAGGTGTATCTCAGATGGTTTTAATTGCTTTCCTTAATTATCAGAGATGTTGAACACTTCTTAAGATTGTTCTCGGCCATCTCTAATTCCTCCCTGTGAAGTCTCTATTCGATTCTTGCCTCCATCTTTGAATGATTATTGTTTTCTTTCTTCTTTGTTTTTTTGAGTAGCTTGTTACTCTGGAAATTAATGCTTTGTCAGATGTTCTGCGTGAAGGTTTCCTCCCACTCTGTGGGTCTTCTCCTCACTCCTTTCTTGCTTTCCTTTGATGTACAGAAGCTTTTGATTTTATGAGGTCCATTTGTCAATTGTCGATCTTATTTCTTGTGCAGCTGCTGTCTGATTTAGGAAGTCTTTTCCTACACCTATGTCTGTAGTCTGCTGCCAGTTTTCTTCTATCACCTCCAGAGTTTGGGGTTTCACGTTGAGGTCTTGGTCCATTGGAGTTGACCTTTGTACAAGGTGAGAGGTAGGGTTTAATTTCATTCTCTACAAGTGGTGATCCAGTTTGCCAGCACCACTTGCTGAAGTGCTGTCTTTCCTCCATTGTGCTTCTTGGCCCCTTGTCAAATATGAGGTGGCTGAAATGTATGTAGCTCAGGTTTGGACCTCCAGTTTTATTCCTTGGTCAACTGGTCTGTTTTTGTGCCAGTACCAGGCTGTCTTTATGACTATAGCCCTGTAGTATAGTTTGAGTCTGGTATCCGACCCCCCTATGCTTTTTCAGCTAGGGTTGCTTTGGCTATTCAGGGTCTTTTGTTTTTCCAAATGAAATGCGGATTTTTTCCAGCTGTGAAGAACTCCTTGGGGATTCTGTGGGATCGCATTAAATCTGTACACTGAGTTTGGGTAGGATGGACATTTTTACATATATTTATTCCCATCCATGAAGCATGGGAGGTTTGTCATCTTCTGATGTCTTCCTCAATTTCCTTTTTCAGGGGTTTAAAATTTTGTTGTAGAGATCCTGGTGTCTTTGGTTAGGTTTGTTCCTAGGTTTTTACTGTTTTGAGGCTATTGTGAGGTGGAAGGTCTCCTTGTAGTCCTTCTTCAATTGCTTGTTTGTTGGTGTAAGAAGGTACTGATTTTTTTTTTTATTTGTTGTTTATTTTCCTGCCACTTTCTGAAGCTACTTTAGTCGTTTCTAGGAGTTTTCTGGTGGAGTTCTTAGCATCCCTTGGTAGACACTCATATCTATCACGCAAGGGCTAGTTGCTTCCTCTTTCCAATTGAACTCTTAATTTCCTTTTCTTGCCTATTGCCTAGCAGTGGTTTCAAGCACTATTGAAAAGGGTTGGTGACAGGGGGACAGCCTTGCCGAGTTCCTACCTTTAAGGGGAATGCTTCTGTCTTTCCCCATTAGGCTGATATTGCTGTGGGTTTTCTGTCTTGGCTTTGATTACATTAGGGAATGATCCCTCCGACCAATTCCCTCCAGGACTCTTAAAACTGAAAGGGTGCTGGATTTTGTCAAAGGCTTTCTCCGCATCAATTGAGTGTGTGTGGTTTTTGTCCTTCAGTCATTGATTGTTTTGATGTTGTTATTGATTTTCTATTTGAACCATCCCTGCATGTCTGGTATGCAATCCAAGTTGGTCATGTGGATGATTTTCTTGATGTGGTCTCTAGTGCGATTTGCCAGTATCCTGTTTAGAATTTTGGCATCTGTGTTCCATTAGGGAGTGGTCTATAGTTCTCCTTTTGGTTGTATCTTTCCCTGGTTTGGTAGTAGCGTAATGCTGGTCATAGAAGGAATTTTGGAGGAAGTCCCTCCGTTTGTTATCCTTCTAAACCAATTTAAGTAGTAATGGTGTAGTCTTTTCGAAATATTTAGAATTCTGCCGTGAATCCATCCGGGCCTGGGCATTTTTTGGTTGGGAGGCTACTTATTACATCTTTGATTTTTCCTTACTATTGTTGTTTGTGCTGTCGATCTCTTCTTGGTTAGCTTTGGTGTTCCAGGATTTTCAGATATTCATCCATTTTTTCTAGGTTTTCAAACTTAGTTATTAGAATAAGTTTTTGAAGTAGTCCCATATGATTGTCTGGATCTTTTCATTGTCTTTGTGATATTTCCCTTTCATCCAGATTCTATTTGATTTGGAGTTGTTCCTCTTTCTTTTGGTTAACTGGGATAGAGGTCTGTCTATCTTGTTTATTCTCTTAAAGACCAATTTTGGATTCATTGATTTTTTTGTTGTTTCTTTTGTTCTATTCATTGATCTTTGCTCGATTTTTGTTATTTCTTCTTGTCTGCTCCGTTTAGGGTTTCTTTGTTGTTCTCTCTCACATTTTTTTTTTTTTTTTTTTATTTTTTTTTTTTAATGTGGCACTTAGAGCTATAAACTTCCCTCTTAGGATTGCTTTTAAGTGTCCATAGATTTTGCTGTGTTGTTTATCTTGTCAGTCAGTTCCAGGATGTTTTTATTTCTTTTTTTATTTCTTCCTTGACCCACTCATTATTTCAGGAGAGTGTTTGTTTGTCTCCATGTGTTCCGTAGGTTGTAGGTTTATTCTGGTGTTGATATTGAGTTTTTATTGCACTGTGGTCTGATAGAATGCATGAGTTTATTTCAATCTTTTTTATATTTGTTGAGTTTTTCCCCTGTGTCCCAGTATATGGTCTATTTTGAGAGTGTTCCATGGGTGCTGAGTAGAAAGTGTATTCTCTGGTGTTTGGGTGAAATATTCGGTATGTCTGTGAGGTCCATTTGGTGTATTGTGTCATTTAGTTCAGATGTCTCTCTGTTTATCCTTTGTCTGTGTCTGTCTAGTGGACTTAATGGGGTATTGAAGTCCCTGTATTAGTGTGCTGGGGTTAATCTGTACCTTGAGTCCTGAAGAATTGTCTTATAAGAGTGGTTGCACTGATGTTTGGTGCATATATATTTATGATTGTGAAATCTTCATCGTCAATTGTTCCTTTACATAAGAGATGTAATGGCCCTCTTGTCTCTTTTGATTTCTTTTGCTTTGAAGTCTATTTTGTCTGATATTAGAATAGCACACCCGCTTTCTTTTTGGTACCATTGCTTGGAATACTTTTTCATCCCTTCACCTTAGTTGGTGCCTATCCTTGAAATGAGATGGGTTTATTTGTAGAAGCACTATAGATGGGTTTTGTTCTAATCCATTCTCCCCGTCTATGCCTTTTGATTGGGGAGTTTAGCCCTTTATATTTAAGTGTTACAATTGAAAGATGGAGTGTTTCCTTTTCACTTTATTATCCATTTTGACTTCTAGCCTTTGATTTTGCTCCTATGGTTATGTTTTTGTTAGTTTCTTTTTCTAGGTGCTGAGGATATTGTTGCTCCTTTCTTTTGCCCTTTGAATTGCTTCAAGTATTTTATGAAGAGTTGGTTTCCAGACACTGTATTCCATCATCTTGTTTCTGTCATGGAAGATTTTCTCTCTCCTTCCAGTATAGTCGACATTTTTGCTGGGTTAAAGTATTCTGGGTTGGCATCCATAGTCCCTTAACACAGCGAATGCTTGCTCCATTTTATTCTTGCTTTCATGGTTTTTGTTGAGAAGTCACGTTGTATTCTGATGGGTTTCCTTTGTATGTGACTTGTTTTTCTTTTGTGGCCTCAGAATTTGTTCTTTGTTTTGGGCATCTACGCATTTTAAACTATGATATGATTGCGTGGGGTTGCTTTCTTTCTGATCTTGTCTATTGGGGTCCTATGTGCTTCTTGTATTTGTATGGGCTTGCTCTATTTTAGTTTGGGGAAACTTTTAATCTATTATTCTGATGAAGATCTGATCAAGAACTATCTCTTGAGATTCTTCTCCTCCTTTTTACTATGATATGGAAGTTTGACATTTTTATGTGTCCCATATTTCCTTGGTTGTCCATACTTTTGTGTATTTTTAAATTTTAATAATCTTTATTTGAGCTTTTTAAATTGCTCTGTGTTATCTTCCAGGTTATATTCTTTGTTCTGCTTCCTCCATTCTACTTCTGAGGCTTTTCCTTTTCTCTTCTTTTTGATCTATAGTTTCTAATCCTTTTTTGTTTCCTCCTGTGATTTCTTTAGTACTCTTTCCATTTCCTTTTTGAGCTTCTCAATCTCTTCTTGTGCTTCTTAATCTCTCTTGTGCTCTTTCTTCTTGGGTTGGCTTCCTTTTTCAGTGTTTCTACTTCCTTCGGAGTTTGTTTTTTTCTCTCCCTATCTAGTTCTTTCTGGAGTTTGTCATTCTGTTCCTTTGTTCTTCCGAAGTTTGTCATTGTATCCCTTAGGTCCTTTTTTGAGTTTTTATTCTCTTCTTTAGTTCACCGACTTTTTTTATTTCTTTAATTTCTCTGCGTATGTCTGCAATTTTTCGTCTAAGCTCTGTTCCTTGGGTCTCCTCCAAGGGGATACCCATTGTGGCTATCTCCTCTAAGGTTTGGTAGGGCCTGGTGTGGGAATTATCCTGTGCCTTTCCCATGTTTCACTTCGTCGTCGTTCCCTTGGCATATGGATTTCCCTTTTGTGTTTATCAAATCACAAATGACTTCTTCACTATATTAGCGGATGGTTTTGCTTTGCTCCTTCCTATGCTTTTTTTTTTTTTTTTTATGGTTGTATTGACTGGCTAGGTTTCAGTTTTCAGTTTGTGTATATATTGGATGTTGGAAGCCTAAGTTCTGTCTTCTCTTCTTCGTCCTGAAGGTTCTCCAAAAGGGAGACCACTTGGATTCTTAGCATTCACTTGGCGCGGGGGGGGGTGTTATTGTGTGCCTGATCATAGCCCGCGCCCCGGTCCCTCTGGGTCAGGGGACCCATAGACGGGTTCAGAGCGAGGAAATCATCACAGCTGCCCCCGCCCGACCCGCCCAAGCTGTAGACTGTGTATCGGCCTGGGCGTTATGGAGTCCCCTGCCGACCCGGTTCACACCCACAAGTCCAGCCGGGAAAAGAGAGACGGGAACGCGAACCTCAGATCAACCGACGAGGTCCAGCTCTTTTTTTTTGTCTTCGAGACAGGGTCTCCCTGTGCCCCAAGCCTGTCTTAGAACTCACTCTGTAGACCCAGGCTGGCCTTGAACTCACAAAGATCCGCCTGCCTTCTGCCTCCCAAGTGCTGGATTAAAGGCTGTGCCGCCAAACATGCCCGGCTTCTTCTTTATTTCTTCTTGACCCATTCATTACTCAGAGTGTTGTTTAGTCTCCATGTTTTCTTAGTTAGGTTGTAGGGTTTACTGGTGTTTGATATTGAGTTTTATTGCACTATGGTTGATAGAATGCATGAATTATTTCACATCTTTTTGTATTTGTTGAGGTTTTTCCGTGTCCCAGTATATGGTCTATTTTTGGAGAATGTTCTCATGAGGTTGCTGAATGAAAGTGTATTCTCTGGTGTTTGGGTGAAATATTCATAGATGTCTGTGAGGTCCATTTGGAGTACTATTCATTTAGTTCAGTTGTCTCTGTTATCCTTTGTCCTGTTGATCTGTCTAAGGACTTAGTGGGGGGGATTGAAGTCCCCTACTATTTAGCGTTGTGTTGGGGTTAATCTGTGCTTGAGATCTGAAGATTTTCTTATAAAATTTGGTGCACTGGCATTTGGTGTGTATATATTTCATTGATTGTGAGATCTTCATGTCAATTGTTCCTTTAATAAAGATTGTAATGGCCCTCTTTGTCTCTTTTGATTCTTTTGCTTTGAAGTCTCTTTTTTCTGATATTAGAATGCAAAACACCTGCTTTCTTTTTGGTCCATTGCTTGGGATATTTTCTTCCATCCTTTACCTTAAGTTGGTGCCTATCCTTGAAATTGAGATGGGTTTCTTGTAGCACAGCATAAGATGGGTTTTTGTTTCCTAATCCATTCTCCCAATTATGCCTTTTGATTGGGGAGTTTAGCCCATTAATATTTAAGGGTAATAGAAAGATGGATGTTGCTTCCTTTCCCTCCTATTATCCATTTGGACTTTTAACTCTGATTCTACTCCTATGTTATTTTTCTATTAGTTTCTTTTTCCTAGTTGTTGCGGATTGTTTGTCCTCTCTTCTTCTGCCCTTTGGATTGCTTCAAGTTTTTTGAAGAGTTGGTTTTCCAGCAGTTTCTTCTTATCTGTTTATGTCATAGAAGATTTTCTCTCTCCTTCAACTATAATCGATTATGTTTTTGCTGGTAAAGTATTCTGGGTTGGCGATCCATAGTCCTTTAACACCTAGACATGCTTTGCTCCATGTTTTCTTGCTTTTATGGTTTGAGCGGAGAAGTCAGTTGTAATTCTGATGGGTTTCCCTTTGTATGTGACTTGTGTTTTTCTTTTGTAGCCCTCAGAATTTTGTCTTTGTTTTGGGCATCTAGCATTTTAACTATGATATGGCATTGGGACGTTTTCTTTCTGACCTTGTCTATTTGGAGTCCTATGTGCTTCCTGTATTTGTAAGGATTTGTCTATTTTTAGATTGGGGAAATTTTCATCTATTATCCTGTTGAAGATCGATCAATACCATTCTATTGAGCTTCTTCTCTTCCTCCATTCCTATGATGTGGAGGTTTGTTTTTATTTTAATGTTTTTTTTGTTCTTTTTTGTTTTTAAATTTTTTCATTCATTTCTTTTTTTTTTTTTTTTTGGTTTTTTTTTCTTTTGAGACAGGGTCTCTCTGTAGCTCCTGGTGTCCTGGGAACTGCTATGTAGAGCCAGGCTGGCCTTGAACTCACAAAGATCCACCTGCCTCTGCCTCCCAAGTGCTTAGGTTTTAAAAGGCGTGTGCCACCACGACTGGTCCCTTTATTTGAGCTTTTTAGTTGCTCTGTGTTATTTTCCAGATCTGGATAATCTTTGTTTTGCTTCCTCCATTCTACTTATCTGAGGCTTTTTCTCTTCCTTTTTTTTTTTTTTTTTTCTTTTTCTTCCTGTGGATTATTATCTTTTTCTTTAGTATTTCCATTTCCTTTTTGAGCTTCTCAGTCTCTTCTTGGTGCTCCTTACTTCATTGTTTGGCTTCCTTTTTCAGTGTTTCTACTTCCTTTCAGAGTTTGTTTGTTTTTTTTCTCCCTCTGTTCTTTCTGGAATTTGTCAATCTCTTCCTTTAGTTCTTTCTAAAGTTTTTCACTGTATCCCTCTATGTCCTTTTTGAGTTTTTCATTCTCTCTCTTTAGTTCTCTGAATTCTTCTTTATTTTCTTTAATTTCTCTGCATAGGTCTGCAATTATTCCTGTTCCTTGGGTCACCTCCAGGGGGAATCCCATTGTAGGTATCTCCTACAGGTTTGGTAGAGCCTGGTGCAGGATTATCCTGCACCCTTTCCATGTTGTCCCCTCGTCATGTCCCTGTCATGTGGGTTTCCCTTTTGTGATTCAAATCACAAATGTTTTTTCACTATGTTAGCAGCTGGTTCTGCTTGCCTCCTTCCAATGCTTTTTTTTTTTCTTTCCTCCTCCTTGTTTATGGAGTATTGACTTGTCTAGGTTTCAGGCTTTCAATTTTGTTTATATATTGGATATTGGAAGTCTAAGTCACTCTTCCCTTCCTGTTCTGAAGGTTCTCCAAAAAAGTCCACTTGGATACTCTCATCAATTCCAGTTTGCGGGGGGTGGGGGGTTGGGGGATATGCTTGAAATAGCCCGCACCCCAGTACCTGTCTGGATCAACTTCCAGGCTCCTTTGCTTCAGGATACCGCCCACACAAAGACACAAAGGCACCAAACCCAGCACCACTAGCTGCAAAGGTGAAGGGTGGCTCTGCCCAGACAGCCACCCCTTACAAGGGTTTGGAGTTGAGACCCTTTTCCAGCAACCAGGAGTCAATCTACCCTAAAATCTACCTGTCTAAAGTGACTTCAGGGCTCCTGTGCTTCAGGAGCCCGCCTGCACAAAGACACAAAGGCACTGAACCCAGAACCACTGGCTGCAAAGGTAAAGAGTGGCTCCACCCAGACCAGAACATTTTCTGAGTACCTGTCCATTATATGGTTCTCAGGTCTCTCCAGGTCAGATTGGATTCTTCTCAGTGATGAGTTCAGTGTTAATTCCTTTCTGAGTCTCTATTGCTTTATTTCCTTTTGGTCTTTTCACCTTCACTTTGGTCTCTTCCCCTTCCTCTGCTGCTGTGCTTTTGCCTCTGTACAAATCCTGCCCCTCTGTGCTGCAAACTTTTTTAGTATAGAATCCTCGATATGTGTTTCCTGAGACTCTCCTCTCTTTCTTAAGTTTTGGCTCACATTCCCTCCACATCTGAGCCGAGCTCCCCTGAGTGGGCTCAGCCTTCTGGAACCCATTCTCCCCAGCCATTTTCTGCTTTCTAAAGTGGTCTTTCTTTCTTTGCTTCCAAAATTTCAGTGCTGTTATACCTTTCACCCGCCTCAATGTTGTTTTCCATGTATTCCCACCTTATCCCTCACAGACTGTGGCACTTGGTCAATGGGTATTTCTGACCATCTTCTCTCAAGGTGCAGAAGAGGTTCAAAGTCTGTTCTAAATCAAGGAAGATGACATCATGAACTTTGCAGATAAATGGATGGAACTAGACGATATTGTGTTAACTGAAGTAACACAGTCTCAGAAAAACAAACGACGAATGGTATCCCTCATCTGTGGATGCTAGCGCCAATTACCTAGTTGTAAGTATTTCTTGTGCAGGGCTCCTTGAGATTTTGTCCAAGTATTTGGGAGTGATGGATATTGGAAAGAACAACAACAGCAAAAGGAACAACAACAGAAGAGACTAAGTTAAAGAGCTGTCTGAAATGGTGAACTTCTCCTCGAAACAGTCAACTGAGAAAAAGATGAAAAGCATGTTTGGCAGAATGCATGGCCCAAATTACACAGTTATAAATTGACCATCCTGGACTGGGACTTAATATCAATTTCTGACTCCAAAACTCAACCATCTTCAATAAACTTTATTCTATGGAGTTTCTGTATAACCTCAAAAAACAGAAGTCACACTTCAGGCCCTGGCTTCCAGGATGTCCTTGTGCCTTCCCTGTGAGATACCCATCCTATCAGGTTACAGAGTCAGAGAGAATATAGGGGAGAGAGTCTGAAGACAGAGTCCAAGAAGATAATCTCCAAGGATGAAAGCCTCTGAAGAATTAAGATACAAGATATAGGCATAGGAAAATATTTTCTAAATCAAACAGCAGCCACACAGGAAATAAGGTCAACAGCTGACAAGTGGGACCTCATCAAACTCAAAAGGTTCTGTACAGGGGCTGGAGAGATGGCCTAGTGATTGGGAGCACCGACGCTCTTGCAGAGGAGCCGGGTTCGATCCTTAGCACCCACATGGCAGCCGAGAGCCGTCTGAAACTCCAATTCCAGGAGAACTCCAGTTCCAGGGGAATCCAACACCCTCTTCTGACCTCCGCGGCATTGCACAACACGGGTGCACAGACTTGCATGCAGACAGTACATTCATACACATACAGAAATAAATAAAATTAATTTTAAAAATTAAAAAAAAAGGTCTGTATAGTGAAAAAAAAAATCAAAGAAGTGAAGAGAAAAGCCACAGAGGAGAAAACCTTCACCAGTGATACATCTGACAGAGCATTTACATCCAGACTATAGAGACTACTTATAAAAAACAAAGAAGAGGGGAAGTGTCAAGCAGGAGTCTGCTTTCTCATCTTTGCTGCCGCTGCCACCAGCGAGACCACCACCAAACCCGGACCTTCACCCGGGCCAGGCCCAACCACCATGACAAATGTGTACTACTAGGATGGAATTCTGGTGTTCGGTTTGCTCTTTGTTTGTACCTGTGCCTACTTCAAGAAAGTACCTCGTCTTAAAACCTGACTACTATCAGAGAAGAAGGGAGTTTGGGGTGTGTTTTACAAAGCTGCTGTCATTGGAACCAGGCTGCATGCTGCTGTTGCAATCGCCTGCATTGTAATAGCCTTTTACGTCCTGTTTATAAAATGAATTCAAAGTATCCAGCTCATCAACTGCCAACGAAGGGGACAAGCGTGAAGAACCTGTTGGACACCTGGACCCAGTGTAGGACAGCTCAGCTAAAATCATCAGGGTCCCCAGAATGACACCAAAGCATCTGTGCAGCCTTGCATTTGTGGGGAAAACTCCTCATGGTCACAAACATTATTTTTGCTTCAGGGGACTCCAGAAAGCCAGCTTCCTTTGATCTGTATGTAAATTGACCCTCAGCAGCAGGTATATATGTCTAGGTAAATTACATCTCTCCACAATATGATTATGTACCTCCTGGTTAAAGCCTGTCACTTGGGCCGGGATTGTAGCTCAGTAGTAGAGCATTTGCTTAGAATTCTCAAGGGTTCAATCCTCAGCACTGAAAGAAGAAAAAAAAACAAAAAATTCCTCCACAACCTGTCGCTATTTTGTTCTCCAATCGCTCCTCAGAATCTTTTCAAACTGAAGCTCATTATGAAAGGATATAGGCTGTGTTTTGACTTCTTGGAAAGAGTGCTAATTTTCAAAATGATTTTTTTTTTCATTGGCTGATTTGGATATGGCAAATTGGTGAGGGGGCAAGGGATTGGGTGGTAAATAGGAGTTTACAAAAAACCAAGAAATTGTTTGGCTTTTGAAACGTGTTCTTTATATACCCACCTGGGAGTGAAAGAGCATGGTTCTCATTCCAAAGAGAACAGATGATGCAGCTCACCATGTACTGGACCTTGAGAGTTTTGCCAGGAGACTCTAAGCTTATGTGAAGTACAGAATTGTCTGTGATGAGTAAAGAAGCACTGAACTAAGACAAGGAAACATTTTCTGTTCACCAATGTCCCAGAGACTTCACTCAAGCAAATGGCGTGTAGAAAGTGAATCAACTTGCTATTTCCTAAAGTTTTTTTTTATGTTTTCTAAATGACTTATTGCTAAGTACTGTTACTCAGTTTTAATTACCAACAGTAGGGAAAAAAGAAACTATTGAGGAAATAACTGATTAATATATTTGAAGTTACAGTAGGAGAAGTGTTAGTATATCAATTTGTATTCTAGTAAATCCATCTAGTATAAGAATTTATTGTGATGAAACTTGATAGGGATGGAAACTTTGTCATGTTATAAAAGATGGAAGCTTATATTTTAAAAGTCTGGGTTGTTGCAGTTTCTGGGTGATTGCTTGTTTCTCTTAGCCAACTCTTTTTTGTTGTTTTGTTTTTGTTTTTGTTTTTGTTTTTTTTCCAAGACAGGGTCTCCCTATAGCCCCAGCTGGCCTGGAAATCACTATGTAGGCCAGGGTAGCCTTGAACTCAGGGAGATCTGCCTGCCTTTGCCTCCCAAGTGCTGGGATTAAAGGCATGTGTCACCACACCCGGCTCTTAGTCAACCCTTTTCATCTTGCAGTGTTGCATTGTTTTTGAAATTTCTCTTTTACCATAAGAACATGAGAAATGCGAACGGGCTCGTTGGTGATACTCATTTTCATGTTTGGACAGTTCATAGCTCCATTAATGAAATGAGACTCTTACTGAGAAAAGGAAAATGGAGCTTTGCAAATGAGTGTTAAGGGCTTTTCCATGGAGCGTGGTGATTCCTGAGCACGTCATTTTAGGTGACTCAACATTTGAAGGGAAGACTTCTCCATCCCTCCTCCTCATGTCTACAGAAGAATCGACTATTTGATATCTGAAGCCTACAACTTATTTTAAAAGGTCTAAGGCGAAACTGTAATAAGCAAGCATAGAGATGGATCTTCCAGTTGATTTGTCTGTTGTAGCAAAGCTTGGCTGACCACATGCACTGTGGTTGACTCCTGTGTAGAGATACATTATCTTCTGTCTGCACAATTCGGAAGAACAAAGCTGCTAGAAAGCTTAGGTTCTGAAGTATGCAGTTTAGTGCTTTGGGGGTTTGTGGAAGTATAGAAAGTCAAGTCAACGCTACATGTCTAATCATCTCAGTTGTGGTGGTTTTCTCTTCAGGAATTGGTCCACAGGGTAAATTTAAGTGATTCCTATATTTTCATGGTTATTTCTGAGGATCTTTTGCAGGAGAGAAAATAAGTCTAGTAAGACAGGAAAGAAAGAGGTACTTCTTGTGGATGTGAGTTTGGGAGCTAGTGGCTCACTGCAGGGCCATCCCAGAAACAGGTTCAGCGTGCTTTGCACTTTGTAGCTTTAACAATTTGTTTTCAAATGACTGATGTCACCAAGTTTGGTTTTAGAGCTGCTTCATATTTTAAACAAACTTCATATTACAGCCTTTTGTGTGGGTCTTCTGAGCCTAAACTCTTGAGTTCTTATATTTTGAGATGCTTTCCTATCAGAATGTATGAAAAAGTATACACGATAAAGATAATTTATGGGAAGATGCATATACACAGCCTATTTCATTTCTTGACTTTATGAAAGCAGGTAAATAGAGACCTGTTTCACTTATTACTTTGGCTGTGGTGTCTCATATTTTTGGCTAAAAGTGATAATATGTTTCTCTAGGGGGAGTCTTTGGGGGGTTGGAGGTATGAGGATAGCAATATTGCCTCCGATTCAAACTGGAATCACCACACACTCTGTGCACCAGGGTGAAATGAAGTCAGCTCCTTTTTATAGTTGAAATGGAGTATTTTATTCACCATTGTATGCACAAATCCTTGAAAGTAAAATCTTTTTTCTTCCCTGAAAAAAAAAAATAAATAAAAAAAGAAGACAAATGACCCACTCAAAAGATGGAGTAAAGAGCTGAACAGAGACTTCCCCAGTGAGGAAGTAAAGATGGCTGAGAAACATCTTAAAAAGTGTTCAACATCATTAATAATTAAGGAAATGAAAATTAAAAACACTCTCAGATATCATCTCACTCCAATACGACTGGCTAAGATCAAGAAAACAAAAGACACCAAATGCTGGAGAGGTTGTGGGAAAAGGGGAACGAACACTCATCCACTGCTGGTGGGAATGTAAACTTGTACAACCACTATGGAAAGCAGTGTGGAGAACCCTTAAAATTCTCAAAATGAGCTTACCACCTGACCCAGCCATCCCAGTCCTGTGTGTATACCCACAAGACTCATCCTACCACAAAGATACAGGCACATCCATGTTTATCGCAGCTCTCTTCACAACAGCGAAGAGCTGGAACCAACCCAAATGCCCCTCAAATGGTGAGTGGATGACAAAAATGCGGTACATCTACACAATGGAGTACTACTCAGTGGTTAAAAAAAAAAAAAGATGACATCGTGAACTTTGCAGGTAAATGGATGGAACGCGAAGCCATTATGCTAAGTGAAGTAACATAGTTCCAGAAAAACAAGCAGTGAATGGTCTCCCTCACTTGTGGATGCTAATACCAAATCCCCAGATGAAAGGCAAGCTGAACAACTTTATTGTTGTATTTCTGTTTATCTGAAAGGAGCTATGTTGTTATAATGTAAATCTCTTAACGGACTCTAGAATCAATCCACCACTTACTTTCAGATCTATAACTACTGTATATGAGTGGAAAGTATGTATTCCTATTTTAGAGTAATATAAAATTAAAGGAGGAAAATGTGAATTCCTAAACATTAAAAAAAAGACAGAGAGAAAGATGCAGGACAGTTATGGCAGAGTGCATGATATGGGGTCAGGTGGGGGAAGGGAAAGGGGAATATGTCTAAACTGAACTGAAAAATGATGTCTGAAATACACAAAACATCAATAAAAGCATTATTTAAAAAGAACATTAATTCATTGATGGAAAAAATTTTTAATAGTCTTTTCCATAAGCATGTGAAGTATAAAGTTTAAACATTTAAAAAGTGGCTTTTTGAAAGGTTTAACAAAATAGAATATATGATTTTTATGATTATTTTAAATGCTTCAACATTGTAGCTCTTTCTGTGATAATAAATAAGGTAGTTAGAGAATGCAAACTTAAATATTTGGCTTATTTTAAGCACTTGGAGGTATGCACATACAAAATAAAGCTGATGGAACAGTGTAAGAAAAAGCATGAGATGAAATATTAATACGTGCCAGGCAGGGGGCACACACCTTTAATCCCATCACTCAGGAGGCAGAGGCAGGAAGATCTCTGAGGTTGAAGCCAGCCAGGTGCACAAAGTGAGTTCTGGGCCAGTTAGGGCTACAAGACCTTGTCTCAAAATAACAAAACAAATGAAAGAGAGAGAGAGAGAGAGAGAGAGAGAGAGAGAGAGAGAGAGAATGGTAAGTTAATAAGTGAAAACAAGAAGAAAGTAAAAAGAAGAAAAATAATAATTCTGAAAAGAGGGAGCAGAGGATGAAGAGGTAGAGAGGAATGTAGGAAGAAGGAGGAGGTAAGGGGGAAGAAGAGATAGGAGCAATGGCAGGGAGAGGAGATGAAATAAATTATCAACAGTAACTGTAGACAGATCATAATAATGAAGAGAGAGGGCATTGAGAGAAAAATGCAAAGATCTCATGTGGTATCTGGGGATGGATCCAAGCTTGTCAAACCCTCCCTCAGGTTCCCCCAAGCAGCTCTCTTGGTGTCCATGGATCGTTCCCAGCATACTGAAGGGTTGTCTTCTTGCAAATCCTCCACAGAGACCCTTCCAAGACCTGGCCCTGGACACACTCCATATCCATGCCAGACACGGCAGCAGATGGAGTGTGGTCCAGGCTCCATTCTGTCCCATCATCTCTTCACTTCAGCTGGATTCGGTAGTTTTCTTCTCTTCATCTTTGGCTCCTCATCGTTCCACCAGGCCTCAGCCAGCATCGTCAACAGGGCAAGTAGGACAAGCCCAGCCACACCCATCCTGATGGAGTTCCCCAGGGTGTAATCCTGGAGAACAGGCCCTGAGAGAGAAGGGGAGACCTTTATAAATCACCAGGAGCTCTGAAGCTCTGGAATTAAGTTCTTCTTGCTCCACCTTGACAAAATGCTTTCTTCTCATATGACTTCATTCTCCTGGCATCATTGTGAGCTCCTTAGTGTTTGAGGGACTCTGCCATGTGTCCTTTAACATCTCTTCACCAAGACAGTGTTGGGAGCCCTCATTCTCCCTGTGCAACTATTCCATCTAACCCTGGGAGTCCCTGGCATGTGAGCTATGTTATTGCTGTATGGAAGTGTGGAGAGCATCCTAGAAAGATTCCAGATCTGTCTGCCCTGAGATACAATGTTCGGTAGACTGCCATCTGACTTTCTTCCCTCTCATTACATGGCTCTAATTATTCACCCTGCTCTTCTGTCTTCTGAGGACACAGGAAGTCTGTGGGGCATACGTTCAAAGCACTTCCCTTGATCTGAATATTCAGGACTCTTTTCTCTGTCCCTTCACAAAATGAGATCAAAGCAGGAGCCTCCTGGAATTCCATGTCCAGTGTTGAGACATGAATGCAAATCACAATGCAGTGAGTTGGAAAGGATAATTAAGAGGAAGACAGAGAAGAGGCCAGGTAAGGAGTGAGAGAAGTCACAGACCTACCCACGAATTGCGTACCTCCAAAGAATCCTAAAGTTGTGTCTGCTGACCCCCCTACTTTACCAACAGATTCTATGTGTCCCCATCCCCAGGCTCCCCCAACAATGGGTATTCCTGGTGCTTACCTAGTGGGAGGTCAAAAGGAGGTTCAGAGCTAGTACCATCAGGAGATGAGAGGCAGAGAGGGAGGGAAGCTGAGCTCTTGAGTCTCCTACAGCAGTTTGCAGCCCATCTTTCTCTTCTGGGCTTTCTTGGTGAACTGTGTGTTTAATGTATTTATACAGTCACTTTTCTATAAGGATTTTCACTGACACTCCTGACACTATATGCTTCTGATCTCCTTTGTGAATTTAATGCCATGACTTTCATTCTCTTGAGTGACAATGTACTGTGTGAATTTTAGCATTAGGATGGGTTTGGCAGCAACATCATCTATCAGACATTTTCCCCTCAAGTCCAGACACTATGAGTATTATATTTTTACTGTTCTATCTTCCTTACTTTTGTTGTAGATCTGTGGATAAATGGCATGCTGGAGGTTTTCTGTGGCCCATCTACATGTGTTTATGGGTTTCTCTATAGAAGTGTGAAGTACCATTTTGGTGTTGGAAAAAATGTCTTTACTTCCATCATTTGCTCACCATCATTATTCAGCATTATGCTTAACCACAAAGCTATCACTTTATGTTTTAAATTTTGAATTTTGAAACAATTAACTTCATAGTGTTTTGCATCAAAACTGACCACTATGAATGAGCTATGCTTCAAACCTACTGATTTTCTCTCATGTAATACTTCAGAAACATATGTGTTGCCCCTTTACACAGGCTGTGCTACTAATGTTCCCTGTGTCGATCCAAATTCATACTTTATTCTCCCAAAGTGAGATGTTCTATTTCCTATGTATCCAATATCTGTCATCTGTCTGAATACCTCCCTCTCCAAATTCTCTAGCTGCCTTTTCGAATCTGGACCACCCACTCTCATATCTGTGTTTCTGTTTCTTCCTTTCCCTGGGCATAAGTAGTCAAGTTGGTAGGCAACTTGACACACTGGGAAGAAGGAATGTCAGTTGAAGAACTTCCCAGATCACACTGGCTGGCAATCATGTCTGTGAGGCATTTTGTTAATTGCTGATGAGTGTGGGAAGGCCTCATCCAGTGTGAGCAGTTGGCCTGAGATCTTTAGGAATGATAGCTCTGAATGTGACCCTGGAAGCAAGCCAGGAAGGAGCATTCCTGCTTCAAGCTCCTGCCTTGACTTGCCTCTATGATGGACTGCGACCTGTAAGCAGAAATAAACCCTTTCCTCCCCAGGCTGCTTTTGGTCAGAGCGTTTATCACAGCAACAGAAAGCAAATTAGGGCACTGGGCTTGATGCTTTCTGTTTCTGAGTTTCTCACTTCTCGCCATTCCTCTCTCCCTTCCCCTGCCCATTATTTCTGGCTTATTTGTCCATTCTTATCTCTAGTAGGGTGTCTTCTTATGATTTTCCTCCTCCCTCACCTTATGGCATATGTGGTATTTTTACAACTGTGGCTTGGGAAAACAGTTTGGAGACAGAGAACACATCCACAAAGGAATTGAGGTTCTGTTCATTTACCTAGGAATGTGATAGTCTTAAATTAATTATGGCTCAACACCATGAAAGAAAGTGGTGTCAAACTAAACACGGTATCTACAGATGCCAATTGTACCAAGGTCTTAGGACACAGGTTGAACCAGCTGTCCCCTTTAGAGGCATCCAGGTATAAGGCTTGCTTTCCTAGAGAAGAATCAAGATGGGTCAAAATGGCGACCCATCTTCTGAACTGTACAGGCCCATCAACAAGTGGAGGGACCTGCTAACCGATTCACCTGTGACTCTGATTGTGTCGTCGTTTGCCTTTAACTGCCTTCATGACTCCTCTGACATGTCCCTGGGTCGGTGCTGTATATTATGATCTGTACTTGTGTCTCTTTCTATACTTCCATCATTCAACCACGAAGACTGTTTCTCTCCCCAAATCCCCCAAACTCATCATATGTCTGACCTCCTGGGGCCTCAAAATCCTAGAACAACTGATCTATGTACCAGAGAGGGTGAGGAACAAGTCTGGACACTCTCACCTGTGACATTAATGTTCAGGGGGTCACTGGGCTCTGACCACTCATGGGGTTGATGCCTGACAGAGCCATAGCATCTGTAGGTCCCGGCATGTGCTGCAGTCACAGGAGTTATGGAGATGTTGGCCTGGGAGCCTCCATCGTCAGGCTTCCCAGCAAGGCGCAGGTGTTCTTCCTTTGCCCCCTCACTGGGCAGAATCAAAATGAAGGTCTCAAATATGATCTCTGACCAACACTGCAGGGTCACGTTCCCTCCCGATTTCACCAGGGCATCTGGTAGAGCCTGGAGTTTAGGCTTTCTGTAGATTCCTAAGAACAAAGAGACTGTAAGTTTGAGTCATTCTACCTCAGCCAAGTTCCTTATACCTGGAATACTTGGGGTTCTCTTTCCTTGAGCCTTTCCTCTTACTCAGTCTCCAAGTTCTTTTCTGTTTCTACCCTCTCTTCCACACATACCCTGCTTATTCTCTTTTTCATTTCTGTTCTAGTTTAACTTCAATTTTTATAATTAAAAACACTGACCAAACCAATTTTGAGGGAAAGGGTTTATTTGGCTTACAAGCATAGACCATCATCAAGAGAAGCACAAACTCAGGGCAGGAACCTTGAAGCAGGAGCTGAAGCACAGGCTATGGAGAAATGCTGCTTACTGGCTTGTCCTCCTGGCCCATGGTCAGCCTGCTTTCTTATACAATGCAAGACAACCTACCCAGGGGTGAAACTATTCACAGTGATCTGGGCTGTCCCACATCACTCAACAATCAAGAAAATACCCCACAGACATGGCCACAGACCAGCCCAATGTAGGTAATTTCCCAATTGAGGCTCTCTCAACCTGGGTGTGTCGAGTTGACACTAAAGCTATCCAGCACAGGTTCCTCTTTCGCTGTCTCTCTTAATACCTGGCTACATGTTCTCCTGGCTGGTCCTGGGCATGTGTCTGTTGCCCTCATTTCCTACACAGCTCTTTCCCATTCTCTATGGTGAATGAAGACAGATAACATGGTAAATTTCACTACAGGCTCTTTTGAGCCCATTTCATGTTGATTGGGGAAAAGTGCAGTCCCTGTTAGGAAGTGAGAATCAGTAACACAAGTGGTATGGTACTCCCTAATGTCCACCCCCTCCAAGCCTGCAAAGGGTCCCTGCCAGTTTCCAGACCCTTCCTGGTGTCCCAGTATCACAGAGAAGCCAGATGCAGGAGTGTTGGACCCTCTCAGCCTGGCTGGAGCCTCAGCATCGTGCTCTTCCTGATCTCTGTTCATAACTTCCCTTCTAACTTTGGCTTCATAATGTGTCCTTGACCTGTGTATTTGTATTAGATTTCAGCCACTGCTGTAACAAATGACCACTTCCATGCAGCTTAAATTGAATAGAGGTGTGCTATCCTGTAGTTCTGGAGATCAGAAGTCTGAAATAGGCACTTATGGTATAAATCTGGCGTCTTGGGAGCTGTGCACTTTCATAAGATTCTAGAAGAGAATCCGTTTCTTTCCTCCTTTGTTTCTAGAGGCCTCTTTCATTCCTTTTCTCATGAACATTTCCTCCATCTTTAGAGCCAGATGTACATAATCTCCTTCCTCCACACCACATTGAGCTGTCCTCTCTTCTCCTCTTCCTCCTCTTCTTCCCCCTTTTCTTTGTCTTCTACATCCTCCTCTTCCTCCACCTTTTTCTTTTCCTCTTACCCCCTCCTCATCATCATCATCTTCCTCTTCATCCTCCTCTCCCTCCTCCTTATCCTCATTCCTTTCTTCCTCTCATATAGACTGTTTTGGTTCCAATACATTATCCAAGCTATCGAGAACAACTGGTAAGAATCAGACTTCAGCCGTGGTATGGTGGCACACTCCTTTAATCCTTGCACTCAGGAGGCAGAGGCAGGTGGATCTCTGTGAGTTCAAGGCCATCCTGGTCTATAGAGTGAGTTCCAGGCCATCTGGGGCTATAGGAAGATCCTATCTCAAAAAGACAGAAAAAAAAAAAAGAATCAGCCTTCCACATTTTGCCCTTCACCCCCTTCCATAGGTACCAGTCCATTTTGCCTGCTATAAAAAAAAACTGGCTGTGGGTACTTCATTAAGAAAGTCTAGCCTGGGCCGGGCGTGGTGGCACACGCCTTTAATCCTAGCACTTGGGAGGCAGAGGCAGGCGGATCTTTGTGAGTTCAAGGCCAGCCTGGTCTACAATGTGAGTTCCAGGACAGCTGGGGCTACAGGGAGACCCTGTCTCGAAAAGACCAAAAAAAAAAAAAAAAAAAGAAAGTCTAGTCTGGTCTGCATACTAAGTTCCAGGACAGCTGGGGCTACAGAGAGACCTTGTCTCAAAAAGACCAAAAAAAAGTTAAAGAAAAAGAATGTTAAATTTAGCAGGCAGTTCCACAGTCTGAAAGTCCAAGATGAGGCAACCCTCTCTTCTCATCCTTTGGTGAAGCTACACTTTGCTGTGTCACAGAAAGAAGAGGAGCAGAACAGAAAAGGGACCAGGCACCTTGTATGGCATTAATTACTCTGATGAAAATGTCAACATCCGTGAGGATGTCATTAACAACTTTTGAGGGCCCCATCCCTCAGAGTTTCCTCCACTCACTTCCACCACTTCTACCCTGGAGAGCAAGCTTCCTGCATATGAAACTTTTATAGCACAAACCTTCACATCTTGGGACATAAATATTCAGTTTCCAGATATTAGAGTGATGTCATTTATTGACCACTGTCTTGTCTCTCTACTGTAGGACCCTTTTTTCTGTATTTAATTATTTTTAACCTAAAACACTCAGAGATGTCCTTGTCCTCTGATGGAAACCTCCCAGACACACTCTAGAAATGTCTGGATTATAAATATCAGAAAATGAACTGCCCCCTCTGGACAGGAGCTCTCACCTGTGACCACGATCTCCAGGGCATCGCTTAGTGCCGATGGCTTATTAGAGGATTTAGAGTAAAAACCCTGACATCTGTAGATTCCTGCATGAGCTGCGGTCACAGCACCCATCACAAAGCTCTGCTGGGAGCTGCTGTGCTGAAACCTGAGGATGTGGGCCTCATCTTCCTTAAACAGGTTAAACATTTCAAATCCAAGCTGGGACTGACAATGTAGACTCACGTTCTCTCCAGTAGGAACCACAGTACTAGGCCAGGCAGACAGGGAGGGCTTGTCAGAATCCGCTGTGTGGAGAAGAAGACTCAGCCTTAGAGAAGAAAATACAGAGGCAGCCTCCCTCCACATACTCAGCACTCCTTCTCTTTCTATATACCAAGGAATCCTCCTGGACCACAGTACCTAGTGCTATGTGATGGGACTGTGCACAATGTAGGTATGCCTTCCTACAACGAAAACATGGTCTGAGAATTTTTTTTAATATTTTATATTGAACTTTTGTGAATTTCATACCACAGTTCTTACTTAATCAAATTCAGATGCCCTCCCTGTCCACCCCACACATACCCCCACCAGGCCTCATGCATTCCACCATACATGTTAAGTCCTATCCAGTCAAGCATTTGAACCCAGATGTCCATTGGTACAAGTTCATCAAATAGAATCTACTCAGCCTACCTAGTGATCTTAAGGAAGGTCTGTTCTCCCTCACCCAGTAGTAATCAGTCTCCAACAGTTCCCAAGATAGGTCTGATGGGCTGGTCTGAAAATGTTTAAGCAAGTACTACATAAAGGATTCAATGAACTGTGATAAGGGCACATAACTTCAAGACATGGAACAGAAACAAAAATCCATGGGAAGGAAGTGACATCAGCTAACATTAAACAAGTGAAGCCCATCAGTGTGTTCCTGGGGCACAGTGAAAGATTCTCCCACCACTTACGATACAACAGCATGTTGTATCATAGAGGTATCATAGAGGTGCTAGGGAGTCTGCTCTCAACCTCTTCTGCTACGGAAGGAGCAGCTGTATTCTGCATGTCCCACCCTCATACAAGTGCTGCAGAGCCTGGTGACCCTTTTCTGGTCCTCAGAGGAAAGTTTACTGTTCCCGCTGTTTCCTTCCTCAGGACACAGGCAAGCCCACTCCCATGACACCCTGCTCTTTCCATTCTCCTCTAGCTCCCAATAAAATTCAGCTTAATAGGGAGAAGACTTGCTTGAAGAGTATAGGGGAGAGTCATTGGCCACGTCTCCAGGGCCCCCATCTTCCAACTCACAAGAGATTCACCCACAAGGCTTTTCACAACCAGTTCACTACACTGTACCCTGAGTTGCCTGCCCTTCTATTACAGGAGTACTCTGTTGGTGTGAATGGTAACCCAAGTTTGGTATATTGACTCACCCACTTGTGCCCAGATCCCATGGACCATGAAGAATCCTGGAAAGAAAGACAAGATGATTGATTCACCTCCCTATAAAACATCATCTCTGTTCCTCTTGCCCCTGCCAGATCCATGAGCCTCAGCAGCCACACACTGGCAGGTGAAGAGAATCCAGCCCATTCATTCCATCCAGCCACCAATGTCCATCCACCCCATGGAAACTGGTTGTTCCACTGTGAAGAGATTCAGTCTCCTACAATTCCACCCTGGTGCTTCATATCCTTAACTCTCAGCAAGACTCACCAGGACACACAAGGCAAAGGATCAAGGGCAGCATGGTGCTGCATGCTCTGTTAGGAGACAGTGCCACACCAAAATACACAGGATGTCATGAGTAGAACAGCCTGTCTGGTTTACAAGTTGACCACAGCACTTAATGTGTCTCATTGGTTGGTTATGTTGTGTGTGGGTGAGAAAGGAAGATGATTCATACTGCAGTTCTTATTTTGATTCATTTATGATGATGTACCTAGAACAAGTCTCAGATCCTGTAACTTTTTAGATAGGAAAACTGCAATAAAAATGTTTATATTTCTGACCTGGGCTGGTTCACCCCTCCTTAGGCAACCTGGTGGTCCCCTGCTCACAGGAGGTCACGGTATTGATGCCGAACTTACTGCAGACACCTGATCAGCATAGCGCACTACAGCCCAGAACTCCTGGACTCAAGCAATCCTCCTGTCTCAACCTCCCGAGTAGCTGGGACTACAGGTGTGCACTACCACGCCCGGCAAAATGTTTATATTTCTATCTGAGATTGACTGCTCATCATAGTGTGTAACATATACAATGGGTATAATTATCATTTTATTATTATTACAACAAGTATAAGGTGAAAATGAAAATGATTTTCCAGACACTTATCTGTATTTTGACCAGTTCTGGAACTTTATAATAGCTCCCATATGCTGCTAATGAATGTGTTCTAGAGATGATAAAAAAGCTGCACCCAGGAACTCACAGCATGCTCCCTAACAAGGTCTGCATAGTGGCAAAACCACCTGACATGCCAAGGTGGGTGGAGGAACTCCACAGGGTCACACCTTAAGATGAAGAGCTCCAGGCAATCATTGGATGCTAAGGGAGGGAGAAATGGCTTCCTCCAGGGACTAGCTCCCTGAGAGGTTACCTAATCCCAAGTGGGCAGCCCTAAATGCAGGTACCCACAAGCACCACTGAATGGATTCAGTGAATGTGTGTGTGTGTGTGTGTGTGTGTGTGTGTGTGTATGGGTGTGCGTGGTGTATGTATGTATATATGGAACAGTATTTAAAGAAAATAACAAGAAATTGTGAGAGAGTAGAGAGAGGAAAGTGGGAGGCATTGGAAGGGGCCTGGGATAGATAAGAAAGTGAAATACTACGATACTCATATGTATAGAATTCTCAAAAAAATATATTTAAAAAATAAAATAATAAATAAAAAAATTTAAAAATGATGTCCCATTCTGGTATCCTTACTATTGATTTTGATTATAAATGTTTAATTCCCTAACTAAAAGATTATATAGGTACTTATAATCATAAAATTATAATTTTAAAGCAAGAATCAAAATTTATATTTTGGCACTTTACAGCATGATCTGAAATTTGATTTCTGACTGACTCAAAAATTGAAACTCATTCTTTTATTCTTAATTTTTTATTCAGCTTTTGTGCATTTCATACAACAGTGCTTAATCAAATTTAGACCCATCCCCATCCATGTCTCCCCGACACACACCCCGCCAGTCCTCCATCATACATATTAAGACCTATGCAATCAAGCACTAAAACTTATTCTTTTTATTTAATTTTTTACTGTTTCAGAATTTCATACATACATGTAAAGTTTTTTTAATTTTTTTATTATTAATTTTATTTATTGCTGTATATGTATGAATGTACTGTCTGCATGCAAGTCTGCTCACCCATGCCGTGCAATGCCACGGAGGTCAGAAGTGGGTGTCGGATTCCCCTGGAACTGGAGTTCTCCTGGAATTGGAGTTTCAGACGGTTCTCAGCTGCCATGTGGGTGCTGGGGATCAAACCCGGGTCCTCTGTAAGAGCGATTGGCACTCTTAATCGCTAGGCCATCTCTCCAGCCCCCGTAAAGTGTTTTATCAAATCCCCTCCCCTCCAATTTCTCCCCTATCTCCCCTCCTGGAAGGTGCTGCTAAAACACCAGACCACAAAGTAATCAACAGTCAGATTCATGATTCTTGCCTTCTCTTCCTCTCCTGCCCTTGACCGTCTCTGCTCTCTTCTTTCTCTGTGTTTCTCTTTAAATTATATATAAATATTCAAATATCAGTTAGGATGATAAATAAGCTTACCAGCAGTCAACTATCAATTCCATCAGGAAAACATTCCACAATATTTCAAGAAATATGTATGTGTTTTGCCTGCATGTATACACGTGTACCATATCCATGTGGTGCCCCTGGAGGCCAGAAGAGGGCATTGAATGCCCTGGAACTGAAGTTATGAATGGTTGTTAACCACCATGTGGGCACTGGAAATTGAACCCAGGTCCTCTATGAGAGCAGTTAGTACTCTTAAGCACTGAGTCATCTCTCCAGCCATATAGTTTAATATTCTTTTTCATTCCATTCCTACTCTCTCAGTAACTAATATCTCAGTGTACCCAGTACAATCAATGTTCTTTTACTTCCTAAAATGATTATTGTTGAAAGTCCACTTGTTTGTAAGTTGACCATTAGTGGATTTTCATAGTAGGTCTACAGATTCATAGTGGTTGTTTTTGTAGACAGTATTCTACCTTCAGGGTAGTATTGGAGATTGAGTCTGATACATCCAGTAATAAACAGTAATTATACCTGAACCCCACTAGAAACTAGTTCCTTTTGAACATTGTTAACCCCTCTACTGAGGAATAAGGCTACTTAAAAATAATTGAATCTCCTGCAAGAAGAGAGGCGGTAAGGCCCTACCGTCAAAGACCTGGTGTAAGCATGGGAAAGATGTATTGAGACCACACTTGCAAGTGTACAGTTGGTCTCTGGAATGCCAGAGAGTGTTACCAAAGGCCACTAAATCAATAAAACAAATATTGGTCTCCTTGAGTCAAGCAAGACTCCTCTGTCAGCATCAGCTACATCTCACCGGCCTGGAAATACTGTGCAAGAGTGGCAGCCATATGTCCGTATATCCCAAATCTAATTGGCTATTAGCTCTCTCCTTGGAGGAATAATTCATGGCTGATGCCACAAGCTTATGTCTTCTAGTGGTTAGGAGAACTTACAGGCCACAGTAAGACCTTGTCATCTTTTATAGAAAAACTATAGTTCATGGATTAGCATACCATCCAAACATCTGTGTCTATACCAACATAACCTACCATGATAATTTGTATTTTTTAAATGCCTGTATATCTAATTGCTTGTGCTTCATTAGTAGGATTGAAACGTTATTCCTGTTGAAGCTGTGATGGCCAAGTGGTTAAGGTATTGAACTCGAAAGGTTATTCCTGGATAAACTGCCAACCCATGAAGAGAAACAGCCTGAGTTGATCAGAGTCCAAAACGACATCTCCAGAGAAAGTAGACTGATTTGCTTCTTGCCCACTTGTGCCCCTTTTCTAAAGCCTAGGGAACAATCTGTGGAAGAGGGGGTGTTGTAGAATGATGGGCTGTGATTGGGGTGAATTGTGACACTACAGCAATATAGACTGGACACTTATTTGATCAACATGATTGTACATACAAGCCTCTCCAACTGGATGGTGGGAGCCTTGGGCTGTGTGGGTTTGGGCATAGCTGCTTGCAAATTTGTTTTACATGAATGAAGGATGCTTGTATTCATTACTTATCACCTATTGTTTAAAAAAATCAAATAAATTAAATAAAAGAAAAATAAATGGCCACGTACAATAAAAAATAAATAATTCAATCACTAAAGTCTAGTCAGCCTATCTAAAGTCATTCCCTTAAAAACGATGGGCTGGCTCAGAGTGGTGGCACACACCTTTAATCCCAGTACTCAGGAGGCAGAAACAGGAGGATCTCTGTGAGTTCAAGGCCAGCTTGGACTACATAGTGAGTTACAAGCCAGCTGAGGAAGACCCTGTCAAGAAGAAGAAGAAGAGAAGAAGAAGAAGAAGAAGAAGAAGAGGAGGAGGAGGAGGAGGAGGAGGAGGAGGAGGAGAAGGAGGAGGAGGAGGAAAGAGGAAGAGGAGGAGGAGGAGGAAGGGGAGGAGGAGGAGGGAAGAGGAGAAGGACGAGGGAAGAGGAGAAGGACAAGGGAAGAGGAGAAGATGGGCTAGAGAGATGGCTCAGTGGTTAAGAGCACTGACTGCAATTTCTTGTACCCATATGGTAGTTAACAACTGTAACTCCAGTTCCAGGGGTCCGACAACGTTTTCTGATCTCAACTGGCATTGCACAACATGGGTGCACTTACACATATGCAGGCAACACACTCATACACATAAAATAAAAATAATAAAATAGTCTTAAAAAACAAAGATCTATTCTCTGTCACCCCTTAGTAATCATCTGTCAACAATTCCTCAGCTAAGGTTGGGACCTGCTGACCATTTTCTGAGTTCTACGCTGGATTTTTGTCAGCTTGGGTCTTGTGCATGCTGCCGCCATTGTTGCAAGTCACATTGTCAGGCACAGGTGCACTTACATGCATAAGGCAATATGCTCAGATATATAAAATAAAATACTTTTAAAAATTTGACCAATGACTTAATCCAGATATGTAAATCTCAGAGCAAAAGGACTAGAAACATCAAAACTGGGGAAAGATAATGAAGGCTTCCGAAGTAAACAAAGAAGATGCAATTCCAAAGAAAGCGAAGGAGTCCAAAATGACAACTCCAAAGAAATTAGACTATTTTCTTCTCACCCACTTGTGCCCCTTTCCCAAAGCCCAAGGAACAAACTGCGGAAGAGGAGGCTGTGGAGAGATAGGGGTGAATCATGAGACTACAGGAATATAGTCTGGACTCCTGATTGATCAACATGTCTGTGCATACAAGCTTCTCCAACTGGTCTATGGGAACCTTGGGTTGTTCAAAATTTGGACATAGATACTTGCAAAATGCACCAATTACCTGATTGTATGACATAATGAGCTGACATCAAATGCTATCTTACAAAAACTGTGTGTACATAGTCATTGTAAGAATCCTTAAAAAAATTAAAATAAAAATTTAAAAAAAAAGAAGTATAACAAAACATTTTACTTAATCTTTTAAATCTTTTGAGGTGTAACTCCAAAGCCTAACTAAAATCATTATATATATTATATTATAAATTATATATACTATGTGTGTGTGTGTGTGTGTGTGTGTGTGTCTGCATATATGATATACACATATATAAATGGAACTCTATTAAAAAGCCTCTCTCTTCTAATGTGAGCTTAAATATACATTAAAACTATTTCCTAATTAACTCCAACTTTGCTTTATACTGAGTCATCCTAAAATTCTTTTCTGTGGTGTTAAGTCAAGAATCCCAGCTTCACCCCTGCATAAGTCTAGTAAACAACTCCTCAGGCTGCTGCAACCAGCAGCCTTGAGCTATGTAGCTCACTGCAGCTGATAATACTACCCAAAGGCTATTTTCTGTATTCAAGAAATATTTATTGGGCATTGGTATGAAGGAAAAATGGAGCTCCTTTTTCTCCACTTACATGTTCTGCCCTGGAAAATCAGGGTTAACTTTAGATATAAGATAAGAAAGCTGTATATCTGCCAGTGACCCCAGCCTTCTTGAGGTGGCCTTGGTGTCTTAGCAGCAGGAAGCAACTGCTCTAAGGACCAGTGGCATGGTAACGGTAATGCTGGAGCTGTTTGGCAGCAGTATAGACATGGGCTTTGGAGAAGAAGAGACTGATCCAAGACCAAACCAGGGTAGACAGGCAAGGAGAGAATTGGATTGTACAGAAAGTGAACAGTAACTGAGGTTGAGAGAATAAATAATGGCCCTGTTAACCTGAAAATGTAGGAATGTGAGACACTTGAATGGAAAGATCCACCCAGACCTGGACTTACTCATTTGCATCCGAGGATCGCAGTACTATTTTATGGACACTCGGTGACAGATAAAGGGTTAGGTAGCAGACAGTGGGTACCAGAGGAAGGTAGGAACCCAGGATCTGACAAATCACTTCTATATGTGGCCCATTTGAACTGGGCATTGCTTTGCCCCACCATCCAACTAAGTTCATGGTCCAAGACATCATAAATATCTGGATCTGAGTCTTAGCATTCCAGAGGGGCTGGCTTCTCAAACTGCTTGCTAAGGCTATCCTAATACTTCTAGGGAGACCCAGAACCACAGTGGAAATGAAGAGTTGCCAAAACAGAGCACAAAAGACTAAGCCCAGTTTAACAGCCAAGCAGAATCTTTTTCACCTGCCACCAAGCAAAGTCACCACCAAAGTAATCAAATTCCATCGCTTATTCTTTAAATAGCTATTATATATGAAAACCAAACTAGTGAGTTCCAAAAAAGTGCATAATTGCTCATCAGTCTTCAAGTTGTTTGTGGGAGAAGCTTGTATCTTCCAACACATGTGGGACAAGATATTTCTGTGTTTAAACCAAAAACTGAAAATAAACAGTACTGTGACAATGAAAAAAAAAAAAGAAAGAAAGAAAGCGAAGGAATGATTACAAGAATTTTCAAAGGAACTAAAGCAAGCATGAGTCAGCAGTTAAGTTCATTCAAAGAGAATGGAAGCAGCTGAATGAAATAAGTAAGGCAGCACTAGGTATGAATGTGAGCTTCAATAAAGAGAGATAATGAAGACTCAAAGCTAACTTCCACGTTTGTGTTTCTGAGTCTAGCTGCCTCTAAGAAGATCCTGTTTGAATTGTGGGCTAGCTTTCAGCTAGCATGCCTCAGGGCACTGCATGGCCCAGGGTCTGACCCTGACCCAAGGAGAAGTAAACAATGTGGCCTAGCTGGGTGATGCTGGGTGGGGCAGCAATGTGCAGTGGTGAGGAGTTGGGGGGCCTATGATTGGCTCTGGGAACTGACGTCATTTAGTTTATAAAAGCAGGCTGTAGCAAGGAGTAAATTTGAATTTCCAAGTAACAACATCACAGAATTCCTGGCCATCATTTTTTATTCATGATTGCATGCATACAGGCCAAGGTAGGCCTGCATTTCGTACTGGTGGCCAGTGGGTTGGAAAGAGGTCCTCTTGCAGACCAGCAATCTGAGTAGTTGGTGTTGTGAGTTGACATAGGATGAAAATAGGCCAACAGCCATCAGCCTGAAATTCCTGTCCAGGGTTCAGCAGTCTCTGGGCAGGTGGGAAGTCATGGCCAAGAGTGGAACACGTGTTTCGTGGGTCCAGGCTAAGGGCCTGAGTTGGAAGTACCTCTCAGGTCGGGTTACAGAAGTAACCGACTGACCTCTGCGCCAAGGGGTCAGTTCCCTGCAGTGTCCACAAAGCAGGCACTGTGTTTCCCTTTCCCTTAGCAGGGCTGAGTGGTCCCGTTTGGCACAAAAAGAAAGCTGCCTACAGCTGTCTTGCTCCTAGTTCTTGCTCTCCATTCTATTTACCACTGACTTTCATAATTTCACTTTTCTTTCTTTTCGATGCTTATTTTTTTATTATATATATATATATATATATATATATATTTGTACAAGAATAATTTCACTTTTCAACTCAACTGAAATATTGCAAATTAGACATTCAGTAAGTCAAATGAAAAGCTCAGTGGAAAGCTTCACCAATAGATTGGGTCATGAGACCTCTAACTGTCCCCAGCTGCACAGATAGATAAGACCCCAGGGCCTGACAGAAGTGACAGACACACAAGGCACATCCACGGCAGACCCTGTTCTGTGTACCATATGTCTGTCACTTCAGAGAGGGGAATTCTCTGCCCCAACAGCCAGGTTTTCATTTCCTGTGGTTTGTGGTTGGACCTAGCTAGCACTGGCCACAGACAGTAAGACCTCACGCAGCCCCATGCACTGTCTACCTCGCTTCTCTTCATCTCTCTGAGACCAGTAAATAGCTGAAAACAGATCTCCTTTCTTCCTGAGCCAGTCTCTTCCTAGACAGTAAGACCTCACGCAGCCCCATGCACTGTCTACCTCGTTTCTCTTCATCTCTATGAGACAAGTAAATAGCTGAAAACAGATCTCCTTTGTTCCTGAGCCAGTCTATTCCCACTGACTGCTCGTCCTGCCTTCTCACGGCTGCCCCAGTGAAATCATCATTCCTTGAGTCCATGCATGTACAGAACATCCTGGTGTCATTACCACACCCAGTTATCTCCCCAGGCTGCAGAATAATTCAAAGAAGATGCAGGTTGATGCTACAAGGTAGACACAGAACAGCAGAGACACACTGGGCACCTGACCGCAGACTCTTCTTTATTTTCATATTTTATTTATATTTTTTATTTTGTGTGTATGAGTGTATTGCCTGTATGTGTAAGGGCACCATGTCATACAATGCTGCAAATGTCAAAGGAAGCATCAGATCCCCTGGAACTGGAGTTAAGGATGGTTCTTAGCTGCCATGTGGGTGCTGGGAATCGAACCAGGCTCACTGCAAGTGCAGTAATTGCTCTTAACCACTGAGCCATCTCTCCAGCCCTGAGACTCTTCTACAAAGAATATGTACAGATCCTGAGCAAACTCCTTTATTTCCCAGACCTCTTTTCAATACAATAATTGTTCTTTCTTTCCATTATCCACACAATCTACCACTGTCCACTGAGCTATCACCATGTGAGCCTTGGCACCAGGCCTGTGAGTCATTGCAAAGCTGACAGTTTCTTCCCTAGACTTATGGATCCTAAGCTGGTGAAAATAGACTTTGCAAATGTACAGTTGATGGGTGAATCATCTGTAACATTGCCACAGTGAGTAAGAGGAAGGGGATGATGTGAATAGATGTCAAACCAGGTAAGAATGAAGCTACATTGGAGAAGATAGAGTCCTAGGCCTGAGCAAAGAACAGAATGCACTTAGGCAGGCTTTCTCAGCAAGACAGAGCATCATCTGCCCTGAGAAAAATGAAACTCAGCCAGAACGCTCTGACCCCATCACACAGAGTCTTGTACCATGCGTGCTTTGTGGGGTTTTGCTTTTAAGGCAATGAAGAGTCTTTACTAAAGGGACACTGAGCATGCTGATCTTTTGTGATTCCATTTTGTTTTGTTTGATTTTAAGACATGTTGTCATGTGGCCTATACCAGCTACAAAACTGGCATGCATTTAAGGATGGCCCTCAAGTTCCTATCCCACCGCCTTTACCTCTGGAGTGCTAGGTAATACTTACTGTGATAAATAACTGCAGGAATCATCTCAATGCAAATGGTATTCCTGTCGCTTTTCTATGTGGTTATCTGCATGTCTTGGCATATACCTTAGTTCACAAATGCACTTACAGGTGAGTAGGTCAGAGCAGGATCGCTTCTTTTCCTTTACCAGTGAGGTGTTTGGAAAAGTGTTCTAAGCTCTCATTGTCTCCAGGAGCTGAGTGTGAGACACCCACATGTGTTAGGGACCAAATCTCTGTGTGTCTTAAAGAAGATAGCAACATAGGTTGAGTTTGCCTGGAAGGAATGAGATTAACTTGTTGGGGGTGGGGGGTAACTTAACTCCCTATGAATGTCATGAAGAGACACTTAGTGTAACACTGTAAGAACACAGAACATTGCATAGGGATCTGGCCTGGAGGGTGATGCCCAAAGGTTTCTAGAAGAGGATCTTGAGTGGTAAGAGGAATTAACAGGAGTAGGGAGAGGAGACTGAAGTATTTAGGAGGGCTTAGAAGATTGGTGGTACTTTTAGGGACATCTTGAGCTTAAACCTGCTGTGATCTGATGTCAAGGGGACAGGCACAATAAGGACTCATTTTGGAGCATTCCCAGTTAACTATGGGATGAGCCTGGAATGATGCAGTGATCTGTCTTGCTAGACTGGAGGAACCATATTGGCTATCATAAAGTGCAGGGATCTGAGAGAAAGATATTTGGGAGCTATTTACAATACTAACTTGCAGAGGGAAGCTAACTCTCTCTCCTGGAATCCATTTATTTTTTCTTTGATTACTTTCTTTTTTTTTCATTTAGCATGTCACATTTTTATTAAAGGTAAGAAAAATTAACATTACATATACATTTTTAGGAATACACATGTATTATATGATTTTATTTTATTTCACTTTTTGTCTTTTCAAGACAGAGTCTCCTTGTAGCTCCAGCTGGCCTGGAACTCACTATGTAGACCAGGCTGGCCTTGATTTCAAAGAGATCCATCTGCCTCTGCCTCTCTAGGGCTAGAGTTTCAGGAATGCACCACCAAGCTTGACTGATTGTATTTTAACAAGTAAAGATATATTAAAAGCACATTTGAGTGTAGTGACTATTTCAGATGAGAGAATCATGAAAACAGAGTGTGTAAGCTCACAGGTAGATGCAAGTTGTAATATCCAAGTTCAGGTATTGAATGACAGGCAAATATGTGCTTTTCCTTAGTAAAATAATAATAATAACTGAAGGTAATCTAATTCTGCACAACTGAGTATTTGATTATATATTTGGTACACCTACATCATCTGTATCTATAAATCATCTATAAACAGACAGGTGGCCTGCCTAAACTGAACTTGTCTGTGCTCTTGGTCTCCTCAAGAGATGGGGATAAAAATAACTGTACTAATTACATCATAGGAACTGTGAAATGAGAAAACCCATTAGAAGTCCTTAGATCACTATTTGATATCTATTAGGAGATCAATAAATGTAAGTGATGATTATTATTATTTCTGGGAGAGAAAAGAACTTCTGGATGTCCTGCTATTTCATGTCGCTTTATTCCAGCTCTCATTTGCTGCCTGTTTGCCTGTTAATCTAGGACTGCCCCGCCCTTCTGTTAGCTGAGCGACCTTATTCCATAAACTGTCCTACTTTCTCAAACTTCTCTAGTCTCTTTGTCAAGAAAAATTTGACCAGGAAAACAGATACTACATAGGTATTTCAAGCAGATAGAGCTCTAACACAGGGAATTGGAGACTTACAAAATTAATGGAAGAAGGGTTTGATTCCTAGGACTCACATGATGAGTAACAGCTGTCTGTAACTCCAGTTCCAGGGGATCTGACACCCTCTTCTGACCTGCATGGGCACTGCATAACATGGTGGATTTCCACACATGTAGGCAATCTACTCATACATATAAACTTCAGAATAATAAATAAAATATTAAAAGTAACTACTGGAAGAGCAGAACATCCAAGTGGGGAAAGTCAGAAAAGCCATAGCTAGTTTTCAGGAAAACAGTATTGTCAGCAATCAGAAGAGACTGTTGCCAACGATCTTAGTTGCTGAATCATCGCAGGGGATGATTCTTGGAAGATGTCTGCGGTGGAAAAATTTCAGGTCAGCTCTTCACTAACCATTATTAATGCTGTCTGCTTAACTTCTGCCCTTTTGATTTCATGTTAGTGCCTCTCATTGGTGGAATCTAAAGCCCCCTTCTGAGGGGTTCTGGTGGATTTGGTTCCAGGCTTTTATCTCGCCCGTGAGAAAGAAGAAAATGGTGAAAGAATTGGGGATGAATTGCTGCTCATTAGTTTAGCATCCTTTCTGCTTAGTATCCATCTTTTCTGATTGAATAGCTCTTTCCATTTAGCCCTTCAGCATGCTCAAACCTCTTACCTCCTCAGCAAAACTCTCCATCCCATGCCCCCTTGCTTGCTAGGTCAATTCTCTCTTCTTTACTGTACTCTCCCACCTCCTCCTCTTCCACTGTTTCTTCAACTCAGTTTGGCTTCTGTCCCCACAAAGAGACCTGGGATCATGGCTATCTGTGATCTTTGCTGTCCACTTCCTCCATCTGGCTTCCTCATTTCTACACAGGCAATTAGTTTTCATCCCTCTTAATCAAATCTCTGTCATTTCTGCTTCCTCACTCTTCTCTGCTGACCACAGCTCCTCCTCTGACACTGCAGATTCTGTCTCAATGGTCTAGGCACTGGTGCTCATAGGAGGAAGTTCGCTAGTTGTCATTTAAGATAAGGGAGTAACATTTACAAATGTTCAACATCAAGCAGACACCAGCTTCCTCATACATTCTTCAGGGAAAACATTGTAAAGGTCTTCCTCTCTGGGTGAGTGTGAGTTTGATCTAGAAATATAAAAGGGTCTAAACCCAGAGAGATTGTCATCCTCAATTAAACCATGAAGTTACAAGAGTCAGTACAGTGGGAATGGCTCATTGATGACCCAGATCAACCCTTCTTTCTGCAAAGACACATGAAAAGCAATTCAGCATCCTCGACATAAGGGCAGATGGGCAAAAATACATACAGGAGGCAAATGCTACTTGTTGAACAACAGGAATTTAATCTCATCCAAACTGCTACTTATTCCTGAAGTCAGAGATCACCAAGGGGGCAGGTAATGAATGCTGTGGTGCTCAAGAGTCTCTGTGTTCTGGAAGAATATATTAGAACCACATTTCCCTCAATGGTCTTAAAATGCATTTTCAATTTTGTAATTTAGTGACATCTCTTCAGTTCAAACTTTGTTTAGCACAGGATTGGAATTAATCTTCAATGCCAGTGACTGTGTCACAGTTGAATAAAATGGCCCTTCTTGTTTGGCTGTTCCAGGCTTAAGATGGATAGGACACATCTGAGTGTGATTGCTAGTGCCAGTAAGTGCCATTTCTCATCTAGAGGAACTAGAATATACATGAACCAAGAATTAATTCAGCATCTTTGCACTCGATTAAAACTGGTCATCCCATGTAGAGTACCTGGTGCAAAAGCCCTGTACTTCCTCATAAAGGTCAGGAGCAAAATGGGAGGAAAACAAAAAACCTTGGACCAAGATGTGGGTTGGGGAGAGTGTAAGATTATTTTTATGTAGATGTTCTTACCCTCTTGTAAATATTCTAACTGGCAGGCATAAAATAGAAAAGTACAGTTAAAACATTTGCTCTGTAACTTAACCTTTAAATATATAATTGTGCTAAAAATAGTCCTTACACTTCTAGAAAATTGGTGCCATATTGAAAATGACATCTTGTGCCATAAATGCAGCTGAACTAAATAAAAACATTAGCTTACAAAGTAATGCTTTCAAAGAAATGAGTGAAGTAGACTTAACCAGTAATATTTCATTCTAAATTGTGTAGTGTGATCAAACAGGATCATCCAGAATTTTTATATTTTTCTTTATACGAGGAAATGTATTCTGGATGTTTTTTTTTAAAAAGGAAAACTTTCAGTCCCACAGGTTGACACTTTGAATCAGTCAACAGACTTATGGTTTCTTTCTCAGTAATCTCTGAAATTTCTCTATACTAAACACAACAGAGAAACTGGATTGTTTTGTATATAAGACTGCTTCCACATGAAACGCTATCACAAGGACTTGGGGGAATTTATCTTGTATATGTTATTCTTAGAGGTAAAAATGCATGAACTTATTTTATAAACACTTGCACTGTGTATTGCCACATAAAATATGTACAGTATTCATGTCAACCATCTCTTTAAACAATTAGTACTGTTTAAGTACCTATATATCTAATTGCTGGTGCTTCATTAGTAGGATTGAAATGTTATTCCTGGACAAACCGTCAGCCCATGAAAGGAAACAGCCAGAATTGACCAGAGTCCAAATCTCCAGAAAAAGTAGACTGTTTCGCTTCTTGTCCACCTGTGCCCCTTTTCTAAGCCTAGGGATCAATCTGCAGAAGAGGGGGCCTGGTAGAATATAAAGGCTGTGATTGGGGTGAATGGTGAAACTACAGCAATATAGATTGGACACTTATTTGATCAACTTGATTGCACATAAAAGCCCCCCAGCTGGATGGTGGGACCCTTGGGCTGTGTGGGTTTGGGCACAACTGCTTGCAAATTGGTTTTACATGAAGGATGCTTGTACTCATAAATTATTACTTATTGTTAAAAAATGGAAAAAAAAGAAAGAAGTAATAGAAGGAAAAAGAAATTAAATGTTATAAACAGAGCTTTAAAAAGTTAGCTTATAAATATTGCATTATTTCTTTGGTCAAACATTTGGACAAAGTCACGTCACCTGTGTCAGGATTTTCCGTGCCATCTAGCAAACTAACTGTCTTTAGTCTATGCAGCTAGCAAAAACTATGTAATAGTTTTCACTTTCAATTTTATATGAGGAGTTCTCTTCACTATTCTGGATCCAATCTAGCAAAATTAAAGACAAAGCCCAAGGTCCGAGGCATTGCATGACACGGGTTCACAGACTTGCATGCAGACAGTACATTCATACACATAGAGAAATAAAAAAAATTAAAAAGAAAAAGCCAAATTTTCAGGCAAAATAGTTGAATCTACTAAAGATAATAATGTCTACTATCTCAACCCTCCAAAGTCTGCAGTGTTGAGATTGTTGTTTGTGGAGTAGTTGAATAAAATTGGGCAGCTAAATTTTTCAGTTCCATGTGCCGCCTAAGAAAAAAAAAATTGAAAATTGACTTGCAGAAAAGTAGAAACTTCCCTTTGTAGTGGTCTTTTTGTTTATTGTTTTTTGTTTAATGGCATTTTCCGACCAAGCCCATGCCATCTAATTTTCTGTCAACCACATTTTATGAAGCACAAAAAGTGAAGAGAAATGATTGTTGTATACACTGAACTGCTTTGAATTATCTCACTTGAGATGGTCTCATTCTAACTGGTGGAAGAATCTTGCCTTTTTAACATTTGGACACATCAAATAAAAATGGAAACATGAAAAAAGAGTCTCTATGTTCTGTTAAGAGTACTGGCTCCCTTGAAAGTATATGGGGATATGGTGTGGCACCTTAAAATGAATTTATAGAATATTTTCTTATTTTCCTTATTGAGATATAATTCACCTAACTTAAAATTAGCTACTAAACACTTTCAAGTACATAATTTGGTGCAATAGAATATTTTCCCAGTGCCATCCAACCATCACCTATATCTAGTTCCCAGATGTTTTCATTTCCCATAAAGAGGACCCCATGTCAATTAAGTAGTCACTGTCTTCACCCACGCTCTTCAGATTCTGCTGATTGTGTGGAGCTACCTGCTCACAGTGTGTTACATTGACAGAGCTCTTTCACTGAGAACCTCTCAAAATCTATTCACACTGTAGGAGACATCACTGCTTCATGCACTGTTGAGTAAACATTTCATTGGATATCAATTTCTTTTTTTTTTTTTTGGTCTTTTCGAGACAGGGTCTCCCTGCAGCCCCAGCTGTCCTGGAACTCACTCTGTAGACCAGGCTGGCCTTGAACTCACAAAGATCCACCTGCCTCTGCCTCCCAAGTGCTAGGATTAAAGGCATGCGCCACCACGCCCAGCTCCTCTCATTTTTTTTATTGATGCTTTGTGTATTTCATACATCATTTTCCAATTCAGTTTAGGCATATCTCCCTTTCCCTTCCCCCCCCCACCCCATTACAGATCATGCATTCTGCCATAACTGTCCTGCATCTTTCTCTCAGTATTTTTTCATTTTTTAGCAATAAGTGATAATTTATGAGTACAAACATCCTTCATGTAAAATCAATTTGCAAGCAGTTGTGCCCAAACCCACAGAGCCCATGGGTCACACCATCC
>VZQC01011202.1:750141-815878 GCA_009823505.1 Rhizomys pruinosus | reverse complement strand
ATTTGGGGTCCTATGTGCTTCTTGTATTTGTATGGGTTTGTCTATTTTTAGTTTGAGGAAATTTTCATTTATTATTCTGTTGAAGATCTGATCGATACTATTCTCTTGAGATTCTTCTCCTTCCTCTATTCCTCTGATGCGGAGGTTTGATCTTTTCATAGTGTCCCATATTTCCTGGTTGTTCCACTTTTGTGTATTTTTAAGTTTTTCATAATCTTTATTTGAGCTTTTTAATTGCTCTGTGTTATCTTCCAGATCTGATATTCTTTGTTTTGCTTCCGCAATTCTACTTCTGAGGCTTTTTCCTTTCCTTTCTTCTTGATTGGATGAGTGTTCTAATTCCTTTTTCGTTTCATCCTGTGTTTTCTTTAGTATTTCCTTTTCCTTTTTGAGCTTCTCAATCTCTTCTTGGTGCTCCTTACTTTGTTGGTTGGCTTCCTTTTTCAGTGTTTCTACTTCCTTTCAGAGTTTGTTTTTTTCTCCCTCTAGTTCTTCCTGTAGTTTATCAATCTGTTCCTTTAGTTCTTTCCAATGTTTGTCATTGTATCCCTCTAGGTCCTTTTTGAGTTTTTCATTCTCTCTCTTTAGTTCTCTGGATTCTTCTTTATTTTCTTTAATTTCTCTGCATAGGTCTGCAATTATTCCTCTAAGATCTCTTCCTTGGGTCTCCTCCAAGGGATTCCCATTGTAGCTATCTCCTACAGGTTTGGAAGAGCCTGGTGTGGGATTATCCTTTCCCATGTTGTCCCTTCGTCGTGTCCTTGGCATGTGGGCTTCCCTTTTGTGGTTCAGATCACAAATAACTTTTCAATATGTTAGTGGATGGTTTTTCTTGCCTCCTTCAGATACTTTTTCTCCCCTTTCCTCCTCCTTGTTTATGAAGTATTGACTTGTCTAGGTTTCAGGCTTTCAATTTTGTTTATATATTGGATATTGGAAGCCAAAGCACTCTTCTCTTCTTGTTCTGAAGGTTTTCCAAAAAAAGTTCACTTGTATTCTCACCGATTTCCGGCGCTGGCGGGGGGGGGGGTGTATGCCTGACCTAGCCCGAGCCCTGGTACCTGCCTGAGTGACTTTCGGCCAGCCCACACAAAGGTGCAGAGGCACCTACCCAAACCCGCCAGCCCTCTGGTCCTGGCTCCAAAGGTGAAGGGCGTCCGGCCCAGCAGGCTTCAGAGACGCGACCCCCTAGCAGCAGCCCAGGAGAGAGTCCACCCCCAAAAGTCCCCAATTTCTTTTTTATTATTAAACTTTGTCCATAGGTCATACATCATTTCTCAATCCCAATTTCTTATACAATTTCAATACCCAGGTTAACTGAGAGACCCAAATCTCAGAGCACAGAACACAATCAACATTATTATAGAATTGGGAATGTTTTGAGCCATTATGGCTTCAGACCTTTGTCTTTCTTGTCATAGGGATTCCAAATTATAAACGCATAGAATACTCAATATCTGAGTTCATATGTCCCACATTCATGACTGATTTTTCAGTTTCATTAATATTTGTCTCTCTTATTAATTTTGTGCATTGCTATAGCTGTGACTCTTGCTTTTCTTTTCTCTTCATTCCCTGTTTGTTCTGCATTCTAGGTATTATTATTAGATTATAATAGCTTTCCTCATCAAAAGATCCATTTCATACATTTACCCTTTATTTGCTCAAATTTTTATGACCGCACAGCTGACTTTGTAATGTGGGTGGGAGAATTTTCATAAGGACTCACTCTTAGATCAAGGGCTATAGGCAATCAACGGCTGGTGAGAGAGGAAAAATCGGTTTTCTCTAAAGGCAATTTCCCCAGTAGATTATCCAATCCCTAGTCATCAGCAGTAAGTACATAGAGATATGAGCAACAGTAAAAGGACTTGGTACATTATACGTATATGCATGTGTGCATGCCCGTGTGTATGTGACAATAAAAATTATAGATGAGATCATGAATTTGAAAAGCAGTGTGGCAGGGGGAGGTTTCTGGAGTGGTTGGAGGCAGGGAAGGGGAATGAAAATGAAGTAAATACAGTACTCACATATGAAGTTCTCAAAAATCAAAATTTTAAGTAAAAAAGAAAAGAAGCTTTTTAAAAAATACAGAATTGTACTTTTACTAGTTGCTTTTATTTTCTTTACTTACTTATTTTTTGGAGCCAAGCATGTAGCCCAGGGAGTATGCATACCGAGCACACACTGTGTCACTAAGTCACACCCCCAGCCTCCATCATAGCTGTTCAAATGTATTTTATTTTATTTTGTTTTATTACTAGAGAGAGAGAGAGAGAGAGAGAGAGAGAGAGAGAGAGAGAGAGAAACACAGTGTGTGTGGAAGTCAGAGGACAAATTTAGGGAGCTGGTTCTCTCCTTTTACCCTTATGTGCGTTCTGGGGAAGGGGGTCAAAACCAGGCTGCCAGACCTCTCAGCAATGAGTCATCTAAATTGGTCCATAAATGTCTTTTTATAACAATTATAATGTTTATTTTCCTGTTTTAATGTTCCATACATAAAACTCAGCAACTAACACAAAGATCTCAGCAATTACTGGGATTGTGTATTAATTTCTTTTCTGTAGCTGCTGACCAAGGGAACTTGAAGAATGAAGAGTTTATTTAAGTTTACAGTTCCAGAGTGCTCAGTGTCTGTGATGGAAAGGAGGCATAGTGGCAGGAAGGGGAGCTGGAGCAGAAAGCAGAGCCCTGACATCTTCAAGCAGGCACAGGAAGCAGAGAGCAACGGTAAATCCAACAAGGTTTACACACTCTCAAACCCGCCCCCAGTAACTCACTTCCTGTGTCATGGGCACACCTTCTAAAATCTCCTACAACAGCGTCACTGAGTGGGGACAAGATGTCCTAATACTTGGAGCCTATAGGGACCATTCTCATTCAAACTACCACTGATGGCTATGATGGGCCTGGAAGCTTCTTAGACAGGCATCTGACAATGAAGAGCGAGGCTGGGAGGTGGAAATTCTGCTTCCTTGAGAATGTTTGTGATGTCTTCAGAGCAGTTCAGTACAAATACAGACTGTACAGTCTGCAGTAGGTTCTGTGTGTCCAGGGACTCCTCATGGAGACTCAGCCCTTAGGGTGTCCTCCAATGGCCCTGGCGTCTGAATTCTATGATGGATGCTCACTGCTTTCATGACTTGTGCTGACTGTGCCAGGCTTCTCCAAGAATCACTACCAGGATCAGCAAGACCACACCAGCCAGGACTAGTTGGACAGCATTCAACACTGTATTGTTCTGGTACCTGGAACCTGGAACTAGAAGACAGAGGAGTTACTGACTGATGGAAAAAAAGACCCCTTCCAGGGCTCCTGAAATAGCAGCTTCTTTCTTGTTAAGTATTTTAACTTTAATTTTTTATTTTACGTGTATGAGTGTGTTGTCTCCATATAGGTAAGTGCACCCATGTTGTGCAATATTCATGAAGGTCAGAAGAAGGCTTTGGATCCCTGGAACTCGAGTTACCAATGGTTGTTAGCCACTAAGTGGGTGCTGGGAATCAAATCTGGGTCCTCTGCAAGAGCAGCCAGTACTCTTATCCACTGAGCCATATCTCCATGACCCTAGGAGGTACTTGCTAATGTTTAGAACCTATGCCCTTAAGTACATCCACATTACACATTTCCAACTGAATCTGTGTATGGGGGCTTGATATCATCAAATGTTCCCATATGTCAAAAAGTGTCACTGTAGCTTCTTTCCTTTGAGGCTGACTCTGTCATCCTGGGTAATTGTCTGACTGTCCCTTAACTCTGAATGCCGCTGTACTGCATCATATATGGCTATGTGTCCTTAGCCCACCATTGAGAGAAATCTCATTCATGTGCCAAGTCTTCAATGTAAACAAAAGGACAGTGAGTAGAAGACAAGCTAAAAAGTTCAGATTTGCTCTGGATGAGACTCAGGTGCAAGATCAAGGTCAAGGATAAGGACCTCCTGCATCTCACATGCTTAGTAGTAAACTGTGACAAAGAGCTCTTCTGCTTTAGGAGAAGGCATTGAGACTTTAGGGCCCAGTGTTGTCTACGGAAGTCAATGCAAGATCATGTTGAATGGACAGAGGCTGGAACCCCTGTGTAGTCACTGCTTCCTTGAGTTCTTAGATCTGACTGTATAGGGAGGAACTGAGCTTTCTTGGGGGCTGAGTTGTCTCTCCCCTGGCCATTCAGCCTTTCATCACCTGGTTCCCCCTGGGATCTCTCCATCTCCCATTTCATAGCTTCAAACAGCACCATTAGAAGTGTTGAGAGGGTATCAAATATGTGTGAAGTTAGGTCAACCCTGTCCCAGAAAGGATGGGTTTTGCTATAAGATACTTATGGGTTACCTGGACACATCTACTGTAATTCAACATCCCTCAATAAAATGGTCAAGCCATAAGAAGATGTGACTAAGGATGTGGTCTGAGTAATGTAATGTGAGGAATCTGAGTCACCTATTTTTGGCTTTGAAGGTGAAGAGGGAGCCTAATCTGAGGAGCACAGGAGGCTCTCGAATCCAGAAGTAATGAAGTAGATTTTCTGTTAAGATTGTAGCAAGGACCACAGCATATTAGGTCCTTGATTTTAGCCAATTAAGAATTATTTCAGAGACAAACAGAGAATGGTTTCCCTCATTTGTGGATGCTAACACCAAATCCCCCAGATGAAAGGCAAGCTGAATGACATTATGACATATATTATTTTTGTTTATCTGAAAGCAACTATGTTGTTATAATGTGAATTTCTCAACAGGCTCTAGAATCCACCCACCAATTATTTTCAGACTCCGTAATTATTGTATATGGGTGGAGAGTATGCATCCATATTTTAGAGTAATATGAAATTAACAGAGGAAAGTGAGAATTTCCTAAGCATAAAAAAGACTGAGAGAAAGATGCAGGACAGTTATGGCAGAATGCATGATCTGGGATAGGATGGATGGGGTGGGGGAAGGGATAGGGGAATAAGCCTGAACAGAAATGAAAAATGGTGTATGAAATACACACACACACACACACACACACAGAATTATTTCAGCAGGCTGGAGAGATGGATCACAGGTAAGAGCACTGCTTGCTCTTCCAGAGAACTGAGATACACACACACACACACACACACACACACACACACACACAGAATTATTTCAGCAGGCTGGGGAGATGGATCACAGGTAAGAGCACTGCTTGCTCTTCCAGAGAACTGAGGTTTGGTTCCAGCACCCATATAGCAGATAAAACTGTTTGGAACTGGTCTACATAGCAAGTTCAAGGCCAGCTGGGGCTAGGCTACAAAGAGATCCTATTCCTGCCTCCTGAGTGCTGGGATCGAACGCGTGTACCACCACACTTGACCTAGGGTTAAAGAACTGAATGATATGGTTGAACTCTGCCAAAAACAACAAGCCTCTGCAGGGAAAAAACTTTGGAAGACTGAGAGAAAGATGCAAGACATATAAGGCAGAATGCATGAACAGGGGTGGGATGGGGGCAGGGAGAGGGGAATGTGTCTAAATCAGACTGAAAGATAATGAATGAAATACACAATTCATCAATAAAAGTCTTTTAAAAAGAAAAAAAAAACTGTAACCGTAGTTTTTTTCCAAGGAATCTGATGCCTTCTTTTGGCTTACATGACCTTTGTAGGACACGAGTGCACTGACATACATACAGGCAAAACACTCAAGCACATAAACATGAACATAAATCAAAAAATTCAAAAGATAATTAGTTCTGATTTCCTGCCTATGGGTCCATAAGGTAATCATTAATATTCTGTTTTAACCCGCTAAGCTTGTGTTGTTTGTCATCAATGGGAAACTGATATACATGGTGTATCCAGCTCATAGAACAGGAGGGGAAGGAGGAGGAGGACTGAATGAACCGAGTATGTGCATGAGCCTGCCTTGCCTTTCCTCCCCAGTTCTCCCCTGCTGAGCACACCAGGGCCGCAGACTGGCAGATCAGAGCTCATTCCATGGAAAGAAGGGTTCTGTAATAATTTCCTCCTCAACTCACTTCCTTCCTGTTTCTGGTCTCATCATCTCCTCCCCTTGGAAAGGGAGCTACAATGACCATGGAATTCTGTGTGGAAAATGAGTCAGATTTTTTCCTTTTCCCTCCTCACACACAGGAGGTCACTGATGAAGACTATTCCAACTGAGAACCTCAACTGACCCTCCATTCTGGCCCCAATCAAAGACTGCTGTTGGAGAGTTTGAGAATCAGAGCAGGAAGATGACACTTTAAGACTACAGTGCTGTGAGGCCACTGAGAAAACTCATGATCTTGAAGGTTGATGATCCTGAGGTTCCCACAGTAAAACAAAAAGATCCAATACTCACTAATTTGTGAGTCTAGTTCTATGCATGAAGGGCAACTGATTGAAGATTCTACTAGAGAAGAGGACGGGGGAGGAGAGAGGTGAGCAATGAGGCTGTCTGACTTCTTTTTTCTGAAGGTTGATCAATGGCCAACACTCACTTCACACACTAGTGCTGAGTCTTTGAATTCTAGAGCAGCCTTCCACACTCCTTAGAAGAGGTGACTCACCCATCAGACTTCAAAGCATGAAGAGGTGATGGGAATGGTGTGGGATATCTTTGTAGGCCACAAGTCAGGGCTGAGCCATATCTGATTTCCACACATTGATCCTGGCCTCCCTGCCCAGTGAGTGGGTCCTGACCCCTTCCTCCGCCTGCCTGGATACCTAGATGCCACCGTGTGGGAAAGATCAGGAGGGTATCAGGGAATTCCTGCCTACCGTTCTACATAATGACACTCTCTCTCATATCTGTCTCTCTTTCCATCTATATTTACTATGCTTCTATCCCTCCAATATCGGTGGAATGGTTCTCAGACATGGCTTTCAGACTTAGAATCATAAGTCATGTGACATATATCAGTAATTCTCACCCATGACAGGAAGATGCAAAGGGTCACTTGGGTCTGACCACTCATGGGGAGAGTTGTTAAAAGAGCCGTAGCATCTGTAGGTCTCTGCCTGCCTCACAGGACTGAGAGAGAAGTTGGCCTGGAATGTACCCTTGTGACTGGGCACTGCAGGGAGTCCACGTCCTTGAGGCGCCCCATCCCTGAACAGATGGAACATGTGAAACTGGCGGTCAGAGCTGCAGGACAAGGTCATGTTGTCTCCTGACATCATCACAGGGTCCAGCTGGGCTGAGAGAGAAGGTTTCCTGTACAGACCTGGAAGAAAAGACACAGGTAGAGGGCCAATGCCTGTTCACAGGTCCTTCACTCCTAGCCCGAGAATGATTGATATTCTCTCTCTCTTCTCTTCTCTTCTCTTCTCTTCTCTTCTCTTCTCTTCTCTTCTCTTCTCTTCTCTTCTCTTCTCTTCTCTTCTCTTCTCTTCTCTTCTTTTCTCTGTGTCTTTCTCTTCTCTTCCCCCTTCTACTGCTGGGCAAGGGAGATCTGATCTTTAGGGGTGTGGCTCTAGATAGGCTGACTACACCCCAGTGGATTCACTTGCACTAAGACACATGTGGGTGCAAAAGCTCAACCAGATTGACCTTAACATATATGATAGATGCATGAAATCTACTAGGGGGTGGCTATTGGGAGTACACATAAGGGAGGGGATCCAAATATATGATTAATATTTGTTTTATGAAATGCACAAAAACTCAGTAAATAATATTCATTAAAAGAATTAGCTTTATTGATGGATGGATGGTAATGACCTAAACTTTCTACTTTTTCAAGGTCACCTAGTCACAGAAACACGCCTAGGAAGATGGGTTCACGTTAAGTTCTAGAAAAGAAGTGGGTGAAATACCTATTTCATTAATGAGATTGTGCACTTTTCCTGCCTGCAATCCCCACCCCCTAGGGCAGTAATTAAAGACAAATCCACAGATGTGTAGCTATTGCCAAGTCTGCCCGCTTTTCTGAATTAAGTTTTACTTCTTTTCTTCTCTTTTTTTGTCTTTTTTTGAGACAGGATCTCCCTATAGCCCCAGCTGGGCTGGAACTTGCTGTGTAGACCAAGCTGGGCTTTATCTCACAGAGTTCTATCTGCCTCTGCCTCCTGAGAGCTGGTATTAAAGGCTTGTGCCATCACTCCCACCTCTTTTTTCAAATTTATTTATTATTTCTGTGTCCTAATGTATTGCCTAACATGTAAGTTAGTGTACCAGTGCCACGTGGTGCCTGCAGAGGTCAGAAGAAGGCATTGCATCCCTCTGGAACTGGATTTACAGACAGTTGTTAAACACTATCTGGATGTTGGAAATTCAAGTCAGGTTCTCTGCAAGAGCAGCCAGTGCTCTTAACCACTGAGCCATCTCTGTAGACCCATTTTCTTCCTTACATCTCCTTTCTGACTGTGGTTTCCCAGTGCTTGGAGCTGCCCCAACATTTTGGGATATCTTATTCTTTTTTTTTTTTTTTTTGTCTTTTTGAGACAGGTTCTCCCTGTAGCCCCAGATGGCCTGGAACTCACTCTGTAGACCACACTGGCCTTGAACTTACAGAGATCCGAATGCCTCCGTCTGCTGAGTGTTAGGATTAAAGGTGTGCATCACCATGCCTGCTCTTACTCTTTCTTTAAAACTTCATTCTGGGGCTAAAGAGATTGCTCAGCCATTAAGAGCACTAACTGCCTTTGCAGAGGACCTGGGTCCAATTCCCAGAAACTACATGGTGGCTAGCAACCATCTGCAACTCTGATTCCCGTTGAATCCAACACCTTCTTCTGACTCTATGGACATTGTATGACATGGGTCCACTTACACATATGCAGGCAATACATTCATACACATAAATAAAATATTTCAAAGTTCCATTCCTTGTAGTGACTTGTCCACCACGTGTCTGCCCTCCTTGCTGGCTCTAATCTGGGATGTCCTTGTGGCTTTTTTCCCTCTCCCTTCCATTTTCCTCAAGGCAGCTACTAAGATTTATACCTTGGCCACCCTGAGGACATTTCCTTAAATGTTTATAAACTCTATTAAATTTTCAGGAAAAAAAAGCTTTATTAAAATTATCCTGCAAATTGCAAGTTTTATCATGGCATTATCATAATTCTTTTCATGATTCTCCTCTCCTGTCTCCATTCCTGTCACTCTGCCCCTGTCCTTCTGAACCCCTGTCACCTTCTACCATCATGTCACATGCCTTCTAGTACCCTCTTCCACTTATCCCTTAAGGCCTTTTCTGCCTCTCCTAGTTCCATTTCTACTTAAATGTCTTATGAACAAACCCCTCACTCACATACATTTTTAAATCTGAGATCTACTTTCATTATAAGTGTGCTATCTTTCTCTTCTCTTTCTCTATATCTGATTTTATTGACCAGTGTTTCAGATGGTAAAATGCTTCTTTTTATTTATTAATTATTTTATGTGTATGAGTGTACTGTCTGCATGTAGGTTGGTGCACCCATGTCATGCAATGCCACACAGGTCAGAAGAGGGCGTTGAAGTCCTCTGCAACTGGAGTTAAAGACGGTTCCTAGCCACCATGTGGGTGCTGGGAATCGAACCTGGTTCCTCTGCAAGAGCAGCCAGCGCTCTTAACCGCTGAGCCATCTCTCCAGTCCCGATAAAATGTTTCTTAAATATGTGTGTCAGTATCCCAAAGGGCTGATTCTATGGATTGTCCAATTTTAATATATGTGGCTCTGATGTAAAATCGTCTGTCTATATATATATATAATTTTACATATAATTATTTATAATTTTATATACATAATTTATATATAATTAGGTGTCATCTTTTTTCCTACAGCTTCTGTAACTCTGTAGCATGACCTAGTGACCCAGCTTGACATGTAGAAAACAGAATTGCACATGGACAGGTGTCCTGGTCTTTCAAACGAGGTCTTGGTATTCTAGGATAAACTGTGCGTCATCCACATGAAGGAAGACATGTCAATCTAACACAACTTCTCTGTGTGACATTCAGATCAAGGCCTTGGAACCCACAGGGAACCAGCATGATACAGCTCAGCTCAGCCCTGAAACTCAGGTCAGGTGGGGGACATGTCTGTTACTCCTAATACAGAAGACAGAAAGAAAGTAAAACAGAAGCCTAACTTCTGGCAGCCCAAAGTCTGTGAATATTGCAGTGGAAGATCTTCTCTCTCTGATGCATGCCAGTCTGTCCATGTATCTCCCTTCACCGTCTCTTAGGACTCCTGTGCACTGACTCCATACCTGTGCTTTATATTGTGACTCTTGATCTGTGCCTATGTCTATCTTTTCATCATCGCCATCAGGAGAATGCTCACCAAGGCTGCCTCTCTTCATATAATTCCCCACAACCATTTTCCTCATGACCTCATAGAACATCTGATCTGCACCACAAAGAGGGTGAGGACCAGGTACAGACATTCCCCTGTGATCTTGATGTCAATAGGGTCGCTGGGGGCTGACCACTCATAGACACTGTTATTGAAAACACCATAGCATATGTAGGTGCCAGTATGGGCAGGTGTCATAGATCCTATGATGAGGCTTCCCTGTGAGTGTCCATCGTGATGCTCCACAGCAACAGGCACAGGGACTGTGTTTACTCCCAGTCTGTGCAGAACCACAATGAAGGTCTGAAACTGTATCTCTGAGTGACACTGCAGGGTCACGTTCCCTCCTGATTTCACCACTGGAGCTGGAAGGGCTGAGAGGGAGGGCTTTCTGTAGACTCCTAAGAACAGAGACAGTAAGTGTGGGAGTTGCCCTTTCCTATTCCATGAAACAGCTCAGGTTCCCTGTCTCAGGCTGTTCTCTGTATCTCATGTACTTTTCTGTGTCTACACACTTCTGCATATACACCCTGCAATCCTTCTCTGTCCTGTTCCTATTCTTCTGTCTCTAATTACAGATTCCTTTATCATTGTTCTCGTCCTGGGCCTGTATCTGTCACACCTGCCTAACACAGCTCTCTTTCTCCCTTTCTAAGATGTAGAAGATCAGATACCATGGCAGGATAGACTTCAGGTTCTTTTATGAGTCCATTTAATGATATTTTGGACAAAGTGGAATTCCTGGGAGGACAGATAATTAGTAGTGAGGCAGGTGACAGGGAACTCCCCATGTCCACCCCTCCTGATTCTGGAGGAGGTTGGAGTGTCTGGGTCTTTTCCACGGTCCAAAGTTCAATAATGTATCCCTGAGACTGAATCAGGAGCATTGTCCCTTCCCAGCCTGCAGGCCTAGGAGAGTTCTGGCCTTACTGATCCCCGGGCACCACTCCCTTCCCTTAACTAGCTTCTTTGTTTTTTTTGAGACAGGGTGTTTCTGTAGCCCCAGCTGGCCTAGAACTCACTATGTCAACCAGGCTGGCCTTGAACTCACAAAGATTCACCTGCTTCTGCCTCCTGAGTGCTGGAATTAAAGGCATGTGCCACCACACCTGGACACTATCTTCTTTTTTAAAAAATATTTTATTGAATTTTTGTGAATGTGTGATCTATTTTTGTAGGAAGCTTTTCTCTTTATGGTGAACAGGGACCACACAGCCCTGCTAAGGGGGATGGGGACACACTGCCCACTTTGCAGACACTCTGGGGAGCTGGACCCTTGGTGCAGAGACCAGCCGGCTACTTCCCGCAGCCCAACCTAAGTGGTAACTCCAATTGAAGCTCTTAACCTGGACCCACAGGACACGTGTTCTACTCTTGGCGGTGACTTCCCACCTGCCCAGAGCCTGGACAGGAATTACACAACACCAGCTACCCAGGTTGGTGGTCCACAAAGGGAATCTCTTTCCAACCACACTGGCCACCTGAACAAAATGCAGGCCTACCTTAGCCTGTATGTGTGCAATAATTAATAAAAAAATATCACTGGGAACTCCATGATAATGTTATTATGGAATTTGATTTACTCGTTGCCACAGCTTGCTTTTACAAACCAAATGACGTCAGTTCCCAGGACCAATCATGAGCCCCCCAACTCTGCACCACTGAACACCTTGCTCCACCCAGCATCAAGCACCTAGGCCATGCTGCTTGCTCCTCCTTGGGGCAGAGCCAGACTCTTGGCCATGTGGTGCTAGTTGGAAATCCAGCCCGCAATTCAAGCTGGGTTTCCCATATATTTTATCACATTCACACCCCCTCCCCTATCTGCACTTACTTACAGTGTCCCTGGATTTTAAGTACTCTGTCATTTATGATAACGCCTATTGACCCATGCATGTGTCCCCAAATGTCCCTCACTGTGAGTCTATCAACTAGATCCTGGTTAACCTATGTACTGTCACTACATTAAAGAGACAAACTCTCTCACTAAAATTGGGGTTCTTATCCGCTTTCCCACTTCTCTACTGGGTTTCTGTCTGGCTTGAGCTTCATGGATTCTGTGCATGCTGTCACCACTGCTGTAAGTTCATTTGAGTACCTTTCCAGCTGTCTGAAAAACTCTGTTCCCACGTGGTCGGTCATCCACCACCTCTGGCTCTTACAATCTTACAATCATTTTCTCTGTCTTCTGCAGTAGTCCTAAACCTTGGGAGGCAGAGGTTTGATATAGGTCTACTTTCAGGGACCAGCAGTCTCCAGTCCCTTGTTCTCTTCCCTGTGGCCAGTTGTGCCTTTCTGCGTTAATCTCTGTTACATGAGGAAGCTTAGCCAGTGAGAGTTAAGAGATGCTTTAGTATTCTATCTGCCCCCTGTTCTGCTATGTTCCCCAAGCATTAGGTATAGAGGTTGAATTGTAGATGTGTCACTTTAGGGCTGTGCTCCTCATAGACACCTATTCTATGACCCTGGCCAATTGTGGAACTCAGTAATAGTCTCCATATGTTGCAAAAAGAAGCTTCTTTGATGAGTGCTGAGAGGTACATTTCCCTGGATTCTTAATTTGTCCTTCATGTGGATCCTACATTAGTTTCCAGTAGCTATTATGACAAATTACGATGAATGTGATGTGTAAAAAGAACAAAGGTGCTCAGGGCTCAGGGACTATGGCAGAAGAGGGGACAGAAAGACTGTTAGACCCAGAGGAGGTGCTTGTCCACAAGGATATAGTTTTCTAGGCCTCTGGGGACGTAGTCATCTGAAGTTACAGCAATGGTGTAACAAGACCCATGAAAATTCTATCAAACAAAAATCCAGCAAAGAACTGGGGAAATGGGTGGGAAGATCCAAACTCAGCTGAGGAACTATTGCCAGTTGGTCTCTGCTCCTCGCAGGAGAGCCATTCTTCTTTAAGGGCATGCAGCTAGATAGATACGTTGACCAGGGTGCACTGGGTGAACTCACAACAAGGGACATCTGGGTATACAAACTCTACTTGATAGACCTTAAGACATGACAGAATGCAGGAAATGCAGTGGGAGCAAATGGGAGCACAGTTATAAGAGGAGGTCTAGATATGATTACGATGTGTGGAATGAAATCAACAAAAATTCAATTAAAAATATATTTTGTTAAAAGGCGAATCCCTTACTGGGCTCTAGAATTAACCTACCACTTAGGTTCAGATTTGTAACATTGGTATATGCATATTTTAGAGTAATATAAAATTAAAGGGAAAATGTGAATTCATAAACACATTTTGGAATTACTTATAGATTATTCTCAGTTGTCATAATTTAGGTATATGGGTGACATTGAGATATATATATATANCGCACATATACATTAATTATCATGTCTGAAAGTAAGTGGTGAGTTAACTCTAGGGTCTTAACTCTCATCCTGTCAGATGCTTTACTCCCTGCTCTGTGTCTTTGACTCCATTCTATATCTCTTGGCTACCTCTGCCCAGACTTAACTTTCTTTGAGTTAATAGTTAACTGGGATCTTTTCCTGGTCTGACTTTGACTTTGAGCCTGTGTTTGCTGTCATCTGGGACCTGATACCATAGGGTCCCTTCAGGTTCTTTGTTTTCAGTATTAAAAATATTATATATATATATATATATATATATATATATATATATATATATATATATATAGAGAGAGAGAGAGAGAGAGAGAGAGAGAGGGAAGAACACAGTGCTCTGGATATTAGAATACTGAAACAAAACCCACTGGCATAAATCAGGTGTCTGCAGAACTGTGAGCCTGTTGCAGGTCCTACATCAGAATCTTTCTCTTTTGTCCTCCAGCTTCTAGTGGCCTCCTGCACCGGTGGCTCTTAGGCCTTCCTCTCTCTCTTCAGAGCTGCTAATTGGCTGTTTCCCTCAAACTGCCTTGCTCTGACCCACTCTGCTCACTTGGACTCTCATGGTTCTGCAGACCTCACATAGAAAATTCAGGATAGTCTCCTCATCTCAAGGTTAACTGGCAACAACCTGAATTCCATCTTCAACTCTAGTTCCCCTGGGCATATGAATAGCTTACACACTCATAGGCTCTAGGGAAGGGGTGGTGGATATGGGGGACCATTTTCTTTCTGTCTACAAATTCCCCAAGTTGAATCCTCCTTTAGCTAAGTTACTTGGATCCATTGTGCTGATTGGATCATAACTGACATTCCTTCCAGACAACTCCGGGCAGTGGAGTTTGGAAGAATAAATTGCTACTCTGAACATGATCTGACCTGAAATTATGATCACGAGAGGGTTGCTGTGTGCTGAAAGTTCACCAGGATTGTGAAGGTTAGAATAGTAACATCTGTAGATCCCTCCATGTTCTGTGGTCACAAGTCCCAAGAAGATACTTTTCTTAAATATTCTGTCTTGGAGCTCAGGGATAGTAGCTTGGTCTTCTTTGTATAGCTTGAATGCTGCAGATCCATTATGAGAGCCACACTGAAACTCCACATGACCTCCATGAGAAACAACAGGGCTTGGCCAGGCAGACAATAAGGGTTTGTCATGAGTTCCTGCAGAAGAATGAAACACCAAGAACACAATGTGAGGTCCACCCTCCCTCCATGCCTATATGCAGGGTCTCCTTCTCACTATGTTTCTAAGGCTCTTTCTATAATCAAGGGTGCAGAGCTGCAAGGACGGCTCAGCAGATGACAGCACTGGCTACAATGACCTAGGTTTCATTTACACCACCTCATAGCAACTCATGCCCACCTCTAATTTTAATTCCAGGAGATTCTATGCCTTCTTCTGGCCTCCAGGGAAACTGAATACACATAGTACATATGTGTACTACAGACAAATACTCATGCACATACAATAAAAAATACAAAATCAAGGGTGCCAAGACTACGGATTCCCCTTTCTTATCACATACACATGCTATTCTTCCTGCAGTGAAGTATTCCAGCTGAGAGTTCTGAGTGGGAACAAAACAAAGGATTAGCAATAATCGTGTCAATGTGGTGACCTAAAACAACTCACATTATGCTGGGCGTGATGGCGCACGCCTTTAATCCTAGCACTTGGGAGGCAGAGGCAGGCAGATCTTTGTGAGTTCAAGGCCAGCCTGGTCTTCAGAGGGAGTTCCAGGACAGCTGGGGCTACAGGGAGACCCTGTCTCAAAAAGGCAAAAAAAAAAAAAAAAAAAAAAAAAACCCTCACATTACATGAACGAAGGGCAAGCCTAATGTAAATGAGATGAAGGCTGGGAAGTGATATTACAAAGAGTGGGATAGAGGTTCCCTACTTCACCTTGACTCCACCCAGAAACCCAGGAAGTATGTGAACATGAAAGTGAAGGTTCCGGAACATGGGGTGAGGCTGAGGCAGCCCTAGGAACACAGAACTAAGTCAGCCACAGTAGGAGAATGGTAAAATGAGTCTCCTGGACACACAGCACCTGCTCAGCCCTGTGCAGTGCAGCATACACAGAGACCCAGCTCATGTTTCTGCAGAGGGACAGGTTAGTTACAGGGAGACAATCGGCTTTCCCATCATTCTGAGGCAGAAGACGTTCATGGGAGATACTAGGAGTGCAGGAACACCTGATCATTTGGAGATGGTTAGATTTGTGCTCATGGTGCCCATGCAAACATTCTGGTAGTTGCTCTGCATCACCTCCGTGAGGACACCACGTGACAGGAGAGAAACAAGTCTGCCCATTCAGAATTCCAACAGTTGTCCCACCTACAACCTCAGCGTAGAATACATAGTAACAATGCTGCACATGACAGGAGGGCAGGCTTTCAAATGTGCAGGTGTCATAGTAAGAACACGAGCTCCGTGAACGTCAGGGAATTAGTGCGAAAAAAAGGGGCTGGAGAGATGGCCTAGCGGTTAAGAGCACCGACTACTCTTGCAGAGGACCCGGGTTCGATCCCCAGCACCCACATGGCGGCTGAGAACCGTCTGAAACTCCAATTCCAGGAGAACTCCAGTTCCAGGGGAATCCGACACCCTCTTCTGACCTCCGCGGCATTGCACGACACGGGTACACAGACTTGCATGCAGACAGTACATTCCTACACATAAATAAATAAATAAATAAATAAATAAATAAATAAATTTTATTAAAAAAAAAGTGCAACAAAAGACGCCAAGGAAGCTGCAGTAACAGATCAAAAGGAAGAGCAGTGGGGCTGGAGAGATGGCCTAGAGGTTAAGAGCGCCGACCGCTCTTGCAGAAGACCCGGGTTCGATCCCCAGCACCCACACGGCGGCTAAGAACCGTCTGTAACTCCAATTCCAGGAGAACTCCAGTTCCAGGGGAATCTGACACCCTCTTCTGACCTCCGCAGCATTGCACGACACGGGTGCACAGACCTACATGCAGACAGTACATTCATACACATACGAAAATAAATAAAATTAAAAACAAAACAAACAAAAGGAAGAGCAGCACAACTACCGAGTTTCTGACAAGATTCTAGAATAATCCTATTTTTTTTTTAGCCTTTTTGAGATAGGGTCTCCCTGTAGCCCCAGATGTCCTGGAACTCACTTTATAGACCAGGCTGGCCTTGAGCTAACAAAGATCCACCTGCCTCTGCCTCCCAAGTGCTAGGATTAAAGGCATGCACCACCACGCCAGGCTAGAATAACCTTTTAATGAAGTCAGAGAACTGTGAAATGGTGCAGACATACAGTTCAATAAAATTTGGAAAGAAGCTTTTGAACGGCATGAGAAGCTTAACAAAGAAACAGAAACACAATCTCTTACACATAAAAATAGTCAATTGCTGAATGGAAAAAAATGATACGAAGCTGAAATAGCTTTCAGTTTCTATTTGAATGGAAGAATAAGTGAAGTGAGAGCTGTTAAGATTAATAAATTGGCTCAATGTGTAAAGGCTCTTTCTGCCAATCCTGAGGGCTGGAGTTTGGTTCTCAGATATACATGGTAGAAGGAGAGAACTGACTTCCACAAGGTGCCCTCTATCCACAACATCTTTCATGGCACTCATAATTCTCCAACACACAAACCACACACACACACACACACACACACACACACACACACACACATTAAGTTAATAAATTGAATTAATTTTTAATTAATTAAAGAATAAAATACTGATCACTGTACTGAAAAATGGTAACAGGAAATTTAATGAAAACAGAATACAGAATTACAAGAATTTTAAGTTTCTGGGATAGAATTAGGAACCAGGATTCTAGGGTTCCTAGCTTGTACGGTTCATAAGGCTCATCTGCAAGGCTTCTTATAGGTGACACACCAGCCCTAGCCCTGTGCCATCTGCTGCCCTATTAGAAGAAAACCCATCTACTTGGGACAGATGTAAACTCAAAGTTTAGGGATGGACTCACCCTCTTGTCCCCATGTCCTCTGGACTAAGAGTAACCCTGGAAAGAAATAAAATCCATATCTTTACAAAGCTGGCCTTTCCTGCTCCCACTGGTCTGTGAGCCTCAGGAGCAAGCACCTGATGGGCAGAGAGTGTTGATACCCCCATGTCTAGTCACTCCGTGGAATCTGGATGACCTGTTGCAGACAGCACCGGACTCCCAAGCTGATATTTCCACCCTCTTCCACTTCCCATACCCTTCATTCCCAGTAGGACTCACCAGGACACACCAGGCTGAGGAGCAGAGGCAGCATGGTGTTGCTTGACCTGACAGTGACAGCACCACAGAAAAGTCACACAGGATGTTTGAGGGACCTGGCTCATCAGCTCTACCAGATGACCTCGGTGCAAAAGCTGACAGTGTGTGTTGTTCTTACCCTGGTCTGGGAGGGAGATGGCTTCTGGTAAATTATTCAGACTGCAGCCGTTCCATCATGACGTTTATTGTAACAGTAGCGGGATCACAACTTTTTCATTCATAATGATCAAAGTAACTATTATTCTAAAATATACATTTTGTTGTTTCAATGTCAGATTCAACCTTCTTTAAGTTTTATATGAAGCACACCAAACAGGCATTCACAGTATAACAAAAATCTTTATTAACACCTTATTTATATTTTTATAGGTTTATGGAAGCTCGACCTTCATGGATATATGTGCACCTGTGTGTGCAGTGCACACTGAGGACAGAAGAGGGCAGATCTACTGGAACTGCAGTGATGAGCAGTCATTAGCCACCATGTGTGTGCTGGGAACTAAACCTGGGTCCTCTGCAAGAGCAGCCAGTGCTCCAAAATGCTCAGCCATCTCTCCAAAATGCTCAGCCATCTCTCCAAAATGCTCAGCCATCTCTCCAAAATGCTCAGCCATCTCTCCAAAATGCTCAGCCATCTCTCCAAAATGCTCAGCCATCTCTCCAAAATGCTCAGCCATCTCTCCAAAATGCTCAGCCATCTCTCCAGCCCCAACATATTTTTTTTTTTACTTAAGTATTTGTTTCTAGCCTGCTGAGGGGTTAGGAAGAGGAGATAGTGGTAAAAAAAAAAAAGGACATCAGGGAGTGGAATGGTGGGAGCTAAGCGTTTAGGCAGTGAAGGGCTGTGGAATGGAGCACAGGAAGAAGGGATGGGTGAGCCAGAACTAAGCACACATGAAGAAGCCTGACGGGACACCTCTAGTTCATAATTAAGCACCTTAAAGGCGGTTTTTAACAATATAGATTTTCATTGGATTTCTGTGTATTTTTTAACTTTTTTAATTTATTATTTTTTGTGTATGAGTGTACTGTCTACATGTAGGTTGGTGCACCCATGTTGTGCAATGCTGCAGAGGTGAGAAGCGGGTATCAGATTCCCCTAGAACTGGAGTTAAAGACAGTTCTTAGCTGCCATGTGGGTGCTGGGGATCAAACCCAGGTCCTCTGCAAGAGCAGTCGGTGCTCTTAACCACTGAGCCATCTCTCCAGCCCCAGAATTTCTGTGTATTTTATACAATACCTCTTAATTGGATTTAGATGCCCTTCTTACCCACACCCTCCCCAGTAGCAACACATACACACACACACACACACACACACACACACACTGATATTTCATGCATTCTATCATATATGTTAATGGTATCAATTCACTTTTGTGTCCCCAGATGTCCTTCAATGGGAGTTTGTCCACTTGAATCTGGTCAGCCAGTCTACCTTCACTCTCTTAAAAAGGACCAAACTCTCCCACCCAGCAGAGATCAAATGGCAATAGTTTCTTCTACATAAGATTCGTATATTAAACTGCACCCTCCAAGAGCTCAGGGAACATTGCAGAAGACAGGGGCAAAAAGAATGTAAGAGCCATGGATGGTGAATGACCACAAGGAGACAGTTTTCCAGATGTCTGGGAACTTACTCATATGAACTCACAGCAATGGTGACAGCAAGAACAAGACCCATGGAAATTCAAACCAGACAAAAACCCAGCATAGAACTGGGAAATCTTTAAGGAGCTGAACAGAAGTACCCCACATTAGTGAACCATGATGCTTGCAGAAGACTGGGGTTATTAAATGAAAATCTCATTGCCAGGTTCAGGCTACCTCCCTATGAGAACTGGTCAGTGGCACACAAAACCATGCAGGCTATTGACATTGCTTTTGGTTGACCACCGTGATGGAATGATAACTCCCTCTCACTGAAGACACCACACACTGATAAGGGGCATAGAGCCATCAGTCTTGAAGTGAGCAGCAAGCATTCTCCCTGCTGGATAGCTTGCATAGAGCTGGAAGGGGAGAAAAGACATCAGTAGTGTATTCTTCCTCTGGACACTTCGTGGTACAATACTGACATAGGCAGGCAAGATGTGACAACTGGTGCAATAGTGGCAGGACCACTCTCTTTACTGGACTGGAGGTCTGCTTCACAAGATGTACTTCAAGCCTAGTACTGCAAACATGCTCAAAACCCCTAGATATCTCACAGTCTCAAGGGAAAAGTGTCGATGTTGTTTTTCTGAATGGTTATGTTGTCAAATTGCCTTCTAAATGTTTATGTTTATATCTGTAGATTTGTGCTGCTCCCAATCTTGATCAGACAAGCTTCTTATTGTGGTGAGTAGTGGTTCATGTGGAGATGCATGAGTGTGCTGTGCAAATGAAAACCAAAAGTGAGCACGAATATCTATGGGTGGGTTTTTTTTTTTTTTTTTTTGGTCTTTTTGAGACAGGGTCTCCCTGTAGCCCAGCTGTCCTGGAACTCTCTCTGTAGACCAGGCTGGCCTTGAACTCACAAAGATCTGCCTGCCTCTGCCTCCCAAGTGCTAGGATTAAAGGCGTGTGCCACCATGCCCAGCATATCTATGTTTTTAATAAAATATTTTATTGGTGTTTTGTGTACTTGCTACATCATTTCTTAGTCCAATTTAGACACACTCCCTTTTCCATGTCCCCGACCCCACCCCAGTTCCTGCATTCTGCCATACATATCTTGCATCTTTTTCTCAGTCTTTTTAAAGTTTTTCTCTGCAGAGGTTTATTGTTTGGGCAGAAGTTAACTGTTTCAATCAGTTCTTTGACCCAGTCCTTTTGTCATTGTTTTTCCTCCCATTTGTATTTCTCCAAAATATGCCCATATATACATATATAAACTGTATGTTAATTCCAAAATATGTTTAGGAGTTCACATTTTCCCTTTAATTTTATATTACTCTAAAATATGAATACATACCCTCTGCCCATATACCACAATTACAAAGTCTGAAAATAAGTGGTAAGTTAAGTCTGGAGCCCGTTATGGGATTCACATTATAACAGCACAGTTGCCTTCATATAAAAATTATATAATATTAACTTTGCTCAGCTTGCCTTTCTTTTTTATTTTTTTATTTATTTTTTATGTGTATGAATGTACTGTCTGCATGTAGGTTGGTGCACCTGTGTTGTGCAATGCCACAGAGGTCAGAAAAGGGTGTCAGAGTCCCCTGGAAATGGAGTTAAACATGGTTCTTAGCCACCATGTGGGTGCTGGGAATCGAACCCAGGTCCTCTGCAAGAGCAGTCAGCAATCTTAATGCTGAGCCATCTCTCCAGCTCCTCAGCTTGTCTTTCAACTAGGAATGTGGTGCTAGCATCTACAAATAAGGAACACTTAGGTTGCTTCCAGTTCTTTGCTATTGTGAAGAGAGCTGCAATAAACATAGATGTCCATATATCTCTGCTATAGGATAAATCTTGTTGGTATATATACAGGAGTGGCATGACTGGGTCAGGTGGTAAGCTCATTTTCGGCTTCTTATTATTTTTTTTTAATTTTTATTTATTTTTGTATGCGTATGAGTGTACTGTCTGCGTGCAGGTTTGTGCACCCGTGTCGTGCAATGCCGCGGAGGTCAGAAGTGGGTTTCGGATTCCCCTGGAACTGGAGTTCTCCCAAACCGGAGTTTCAGACGGTTCTCAGCCACCATGTGGGTGCTGGGGATCGAACCCGGGTCCTCTGTAAGAGCGGTCAGTGCTCTTAACCGCTAGGCCATCTCTCCAGCCCCCATCGGCTTCTTAAGAGTTCTCCACACTGCTTTCCATAGAGGTTGCACAAGTTTGCATTCCCACAAGCAGTGGATGAGTGTTCCCCTTTCTCCACAACCTCTCCAGAATTTGGTATCCTTTGTTTTCTGGATAATAGCTAGTCTTAATGGAGTAAGATGAAATCTTAAGGTGGTTTTAATTTGCATTTCCATAATTAGCGATGCTGAACACTTTTTAAGATGTTTCTCAGCCATCTTTACTTCTTTATTTGTGAAGTCTCTTTACTCCATCTTTTGAGTAGGTCATTTGTTTTCTCCCTCTTTTGTTTTTTGAGTAGTTTATACACTTTGGATATTAATGCTCTATCAGATGTATCACTGGTGAAGGTTTCCTCCCACTCTGTGGGTTTTCTCTTCACTTTATCAATCATTTCTTTTGCTGTACAGAAGCTCTTGAGTTTAATAAGGTACCATTTGTCAATTGTTGACCTTATTGTTTGTGCAACTGCTGTCTGATTTAGAAAATCTTTTCCTACTCCTATGTCTTGTAGGTTACTACCAATGTTTTCTTCTATCATTTTCAGAGTTTCAGGTTTCACAATGAGGTCTTTGATCCATTTGGACTTTAATTTTGTACATGGTGAGAAGTAGGGGTTTAGTTTCTTCTTCTACAAGTGGTGATCCAGTTATGCCAACACCATTTGCTGAAGATACTGTCTTTCCTCCATTGAGTCTTCTTGGCCCTTTTGTCGAATATGAAGTGGGTGAAATTGGATGTGTTCGGGTTTGGATCCTCAGTTTTGTTCCATTGGTCTACAGGCAGGCCTGTTTTGTGCCAATACCAGGCTGTTTTTATGACTATAGCTCTGTAATATAGTTTGAAGTCTGGTATGGCTATCCCCCCTATATTGCTCTTTTTGCTCGGGGTTGCTTTGGCTATCCAGGGTCTTTTGTTTATCCATATGAACTTTAAGATGTCTTTTTCTAGGTCTGTGAAGTAGCTCATAGGGATTCTAATTGGGATTGCATTGAATCTGTATATTACCTTGGGTAGGATGGTCATTTTTACTATATTGATTCTTCCAATCCATAAGCATGGGAGATTTTTCCATCTTCTAGTATGTTCCTCAATCTCCTTGAGGGATTTAAAATTTTCTTTTTAGAGATTTTTTGCTGTGTTTAGTCAGGTTTCTTCCTAGATAACTTAGTTTTTTGGAGGCTACTGTGAATGGGAAAAATCTCCTTGTATTCCTGTTATTGTAATTGTACTGTATTGTTATTGTAAGTGCCTGTTATTGGCATAAAGAAAAGCTACTGATTTTTCTAAGTTAATTTTGTATCCTGCCACTTTACTGAAGATGTTGATGGTTTCTAGAAGTTTTCTGGTGGAGTTTTTGGTGTCCCTTGGGTAAACTATCATGTCATCTGCAAAAAGGGATAGTTTGACTTCCTCTTTTCCAATTAGTACTCTTCTGAATTCCTTTTCTTGTCTTATTGCTCTAGTAGGCATTTCAAGCACTATATTGAAGATGAGTGGGCATAGGGGGCAGCCTTTCACTATTCCTGACTTTAAGGGGAATGCTTCTAGTTTTTCCCCATTTAGGATAATGCTGGCTGTGGGTTTGTTGTATATAGCTTTAATTGTGTCAAGGAATGTTCCCTAGAGTCCAGTTCCCTCCAAGACTTTAAACATGAAGGCATGCTGAATTTTGTCAAAGGCCTTTTCCACATCAATTGAGATGACTGTGTGGTGTCTTTCAGTCCATTTATGTGCTTTATGATGTTTATTGATTTACATATGTTGAACCATCCCTGTATCTCTGGTATGAATCCAGCTTGGTCATGGTGGATGATCTTTTTGATATGTGCCTGTACGCAGTTTGCAAGTATTTTGTTGAGAATTTTTGCATCTATGCTCATTAATGAAATGGCTCTATAGTTTTCCTTTTTGGTTGTTTCTTTGCCTGGTTTTAGTATTAGAGTGATATTGGCTTAATAGAAGGAATTTGGGAGATTTCCTTCTGTTTCTATCCTCTTGAATAATTTGAGAAGTAGTGACTGTAGGTCTTCTTTAAATGTCTTATAGAATTCTGCCGTGAATCCATCTGGACCTGGGCTTTGTTCAGTTGGGAAGGTTTTTTTTTTATTACAGGTTCAATTTCCTCCTTTATTGTAGGTCTATTTAAGCTGTTGATCTCTTCCTGGTTAAGTTTTGGTGGATTCCATGAGGTCAGGTATTCATAAGGCTGTCTGAATCTTTTCATTATCTGTTGTGATGTTTCCCTTTTCATCTCTAGTTTGGTTGATTTGAGTTGCTCTTTCCTTAAGTTGATTGGGCTAGGTCTATATATCTTGTTTATCCTTTCAAAGAAACACCTTTTGGATTGGTTGATTTTTTTATTGTTTTCTTTGTTTCTGTTTCATTAATTTCCACTCTGATTTTTGTTATTTCTTCCAGTCTGCCAGGTTTAGTATTCAGTTTTTGCTGCCTCTCAAGTGTTTTTATTTGCAGTGTTAAGTCATTTATTTGTGCTCTTTCTGTTTTCTTAATGTAGGCACTTAGGGCTATGAATTTCCCTCTCAGGACTGCTTTTAAGGTGTCCCATAGGTTTTGCTGTGTTGTATCCCTTTCATTTAGTTCCAAGAATGCTTTTATTTCTTTCTTTATTTCCCCTTTGACCCATTAATTATTCAATAGTGTGTTGTTTAGCCTGCATGTGTTCTTGGAGCTAGTGGGGCTCTTTCTGGTGTTGATATTAAGCTTTATTGCACTGTTATCTGATAAGATGCATTAAATTATTTCAATTTTTTGTATTTGCTGAGGTTTGCTCTGTGTCCCAGTATATGGTCAGTTTTGGAGAATGTTCCATGGAGTGCTGAGTAGAAGTATATTCTTTGGTGTTTGGGTGGAATATTCGGTAGATATCTGTTAAGTCCAATTGGTATATCGTATTGTTCAGTTCAGATGTCTCTCTGTTTATTCTTTGTCCAGTTGACCTGTCCAATGGGCTCAGTGGGGTATTGAAGTCTCACACTATTAGTGTGCTGGGATTGATCTGGGTATTGAAGTCCTTCAGAATTGTGTTTATGAAGTTTGGTGCACCAGTGTTTGGTCCATATATATTTATGATTTTGAGATCTTCATGGATTATTGATCCTTTGATAAGGACGTAGTGACCCTTTTCATCTCATTTTACTTTGAAGTCTATTTTGTCTGATAGTAAAATAGCAACTCTTGCTTGATTTTTGGTGCCTTTTGCTTGAAATATTTTTTTCCATCCTTTCACCTTAAGACAGTGCCTGTTCTTGAAGGTGAGATGTGTTTCTTGTAGACACCAGAAATGTGGATTCGGTTTCTTATTCCATTCTCCCAGCCTGTGTCTCTTGATTGGGGAGTTTAGACCATTAATATTTAGGGTTTCCTAGCACTTGGGAGGCAGAGGCAGGCGGATCTTTGTAAGTTCAAGGCCAGCCTGGTCTACAGAGGAAGTTCCAGAACAGCTGGGGCTACAGGGAGACCGTGTCACAAAAAGGCCAAAAAAAAAATTAGAGTTAATATTGAGAGATGTATACTGCTTCTCTTCAGTTTATTTTCTATTTGCCTTTTTGGTCTATGTCTGTATTTCTGGGTTTACACCCTCATTAATTTCTCTCTCTTGCCACTTGGGGATAGTCTGCTCCTTTCCTCTGTCCTCTGAACTGTTTAGATTATTTTCTGGAGGGTTGGATTTCTAGACATGTATTTTTTTATTATTTTTATTTACTTTTTATGTGTATGAATGTACTGTCTGCATGTAGGTTTGTGCACCCGTGTCCTGCAATGCCATGGAGGTCAGAAGAGAGCATCGGATTCCCCTGGATCTGGAGTTAAAAATAGTTCTCAGCTGCCATGTAGGTGCTGGGGATTGAACCTGGATCCTCTGCAAGAGCAGTCGGCACTCTTAACGACTATGCCATCTTTCCAGCCACTAGACATGTATTCTTTCATCTTGTTTATGTCATGGAATATTTTCCTTCTTCTTGAATTATAATTGACATTTTTGCTGGGTAAAGGAACCTGGGTTGGCATCTGTAGTCATTTGGTACTGGAAATACTTTGGTTCAAGCTCTTCTGGCTTCAGGTTTTCCTATATATGTAACTTGTGTTTTTTTTTTTTTTTTTCTCTTGCGGCTTTGTATAATTCTTGTCTTTGTTTTCGAGGCATCTAGTAGTTTGGATTATGATATGGCATGGGGAGTTCCTTTTCTGATCATGGTGTTCTATGTTCTTCTTGTATTTGTATGGGTGTGTGTTCTTTCAATTTGGGGAAATTTTCTTCCATAATTCTGTTTCTTCCATAATCCTGGTCCATACCATTATCCTGGGATTCTTCACCTTCCTCTGTACCTATGATGTAGAGGTTTGGTCTCTTCATGGTGTCCCACATTTCCTTATTATTCCACTCTTGTTTTTTTTTATTGATGCTTTGTGTATTTCCATACATTCATTTCCCATTCATTTCAGGCATTATATCCCTTCCCTTCCCCCCCACCCTACCCCTACCCATCCCAGATCATGCACTCGCCATAGTTTTCCTGCTCTTTCTCTGCTTTTTTGTTTTGTTTTGTTTTCGTTTTTTTTAACCAAGTGTCTATTTTGAGTCACGCATCCTTCCTGTAACAATTTGCCGCAGTTGTGCCCAAGCCCACACAGCTCATGGGTCCCACCATCCAGCAATGGGGGGCTTTGTAATGTTCATCAAGTTGATCAAATGGTGTCCCGTCTATATTGTTGAGTTTCACCATTAACCCCAATCGCAGCCTTACATTTTACCATCCCACTCTTCCGCAGATTGTTCCCTATGCTTAGAAAAGGGAACAGGGGATGGAAGCAAAACGTCTCTATTCTCTGGAGCTGAAATGTCTTGGTTCTCATAGCAATTCTGGCTGTTTTCTTTCATGGGCTGCCAGCTTGTCCAGGCATAACCTTTCGATCCTACTAATGAAGCACATGCAATTAGATATATAGGTATTTAAACAGTACTAATTGTTATGGTAGGTTACTTTGGTATAGACACAGATGTTTGGATGGTATGTTAATTCATGAATTACATTTTGCTTGAGCTCTTCAGTTCTTCCACATTATCTTATAGGGTTGATATTCTATTTTCTGCTTTGTCCATTCTGATACTTTCTCTTGCCCTTTCCTGTTGACTGGATGAGTGTTGGATTTCCTTTTTCATTTCGGCCCGAGATTCCTTTAGTATTTCCATTTCCTTCTGGAGCTGACCATTCTCCCCTTTTAGTTTTTTCAGTTTCCTTTTCATTTCAGCCTGAGATTTTTTTCAGCATTTCAATTTCCTCCCAGAGTTGGTCATTCTCTCCTTTTAGGTCATTGATTTCTTTGAGTATATCTATGATTGTTCTTTTAAGATCTGTGTGTGGGGTTACCTCCAGTGAGATCTCATTGTTGGAGTCCTCTATAAGACTGATAGAATTTGGTGGGGATTTCTTATTTGCTTTTCCCATGTTGTTGATTTTTCTTTGTGCTTTTGGCATGTGGATTTGATTTATTTTGTTTGTAATCTGATGTGAAGTTCAGGTGTTTCTTCCTTGGATGTAGGCCTGTTCCTTTAGTTTGACTGGGGGTTTGGGGTGCTGATTTGGCCCACACACTGGGCAGACTGGCTGCTGCCTCAGTGTCCCTGAAGACCTTAGTTTCCAGCCTGGTGGGCCAGCTCTTACCTGGCCTGGCCTGCAGCAGAAGCTGAAGTGTCACTGGCTGCTGCCTCAGTGTCCCTGAAGACCCAATTTCCCAGCCAGGTGGGCTCTTTCTTACCAGGTCCAGCCTGTGGTGGAAGTCGAGGTGCTACTGTCTGCTGCCTCAGTGTCCCTGAAGACCCAAGTTCCCAGTGGGGTGGGCCGGCTCTTATCTGGCCTGGTCCTCAGCAGAAAGAGTATCTATGTTTATAACACACATCAGACTTTAACTAAAAAACTATAAGAAGCACTGGGCATGGTGGCACACGCCTTTAATCCTAGCACTCGGGAGGCAGAGGAAGGCGGATCCTTGTGAGTTCAAGGCCAGCCTGGTCTACAGAGTGAGCTCCAGGACAGCTGGGGCTACAGGGAGACCCTGTCTCAAAAAGACAAAAAAAAAAAAAACCTATAACAAGCAACAAAGAATGAAATATAATGCTAAACGGATCACAGTGTATTTCACTTGAGGGCCTCAAGTCTGCAGGTGGTGACACGTGAATAGATTCTTGGAACCCCACAGTGTGAGAGACAATTTCTTGAACCCCAGCTGGGCACTACAAGGCTTGACTGACAAGAAATGAAAGATTCCAGTGTGGAGGTTTTCTGCTCATGTGAAAAGGATCCCTGGAATGCTGACATCATCAAAGAAGCAGGGTGAATGTGGAGAATTCCTGATATTCCCAAATATGTCCTTCTCCCCACTTGACCCATAATCAGATGATTCAGGGAGTGACGACACTCACTACTGTAACAGTTGGTGTTTTCAAACTTCAGTTTATTTCTCAAAGGTTACAAGTTTATATAGAAACTTTCTATTAGACACAGAGGCAAGGTTTCAAAAAAGTAAAAAAAAGTGGACCAGGTATCCCTGTTACAGAGAAGTCAGGGGAAGTCAGCTTCATGCAAAGGTCTGGTGTAAGGCAGATAGTAATTGAAGGTCGCTGACCAAGACGTCTCTTCCTAGAACAAGGGGCCTAGAATAGAGGCAGACAGCTGTGTCCCTTATCAGTTGGCAGTTTGTCACAAGACAAGGTTTCTGTGACCCTCATCTGTGTCACAAGCTGCCTCCCAGAACTCCTAAGCTCCACTTAGACCAAGTCAGTTCATCCCAGTCACCGGCAGGTAAAGACTGAGGAAATGTCCAGTGGTCATCCATGAGCGACTCGGGAAATGAAGGAAGGATGGAAGCCTGTCCTACAAGCAGAAGGAAGAGAGACACAGGAAATATGTGTGGGGATTTGTCTGTATATGAAATATCACATTGAGACAAATCCTCAGGACGAGTGTCTGATGCTGAAGAGAAATGGGGCGGGTCATTGTTGCACAGTGATGGAAGTTTGAAAATATTCTTTGACATCAGAGTGTCCAGAACCTCAGGTCACACAGTCGTACCTGGCTCTGGACCTCGTTGAACATGAGGATGATCCTTGGGACCTGGCTCCTGTCCTCCTGGAGTCCAGGACTCTAAGCTATCTGGATACCTGTGCTGGCTGTGCCAGGCTTCTCCAAGAATCACCACCAGGACCACCAAGATCACTGCAGCTAGGCCGATGTGCACACCATTCCCTGTTGTGTTGCTATGGACAATCGAGTCTGTGAGGAGAAGGTTAAGAGTGAGGTGGGCACTCTCAAGTGGATAGGACATGCCCAGTGCTTCTGAAACATGAGTTACATTTCCATTTCCTGTTCAGAATGTGCCCCACAAAGAAAAAAGTCAAGTCATAGGAAGAGATGTGATTATGGAAGGTGTATACGTAATGAGACAACACTTGGTCACCTATTTTTGGCTTTGGAGATGAAAGGGGACCCTCATTAAAGGAACATAAGATTCTCTAGAATCTGGAAGTAAGAAAGTTGATTTTTCTCTTCGAATCACAACAAGGGCCAGACTTTACTGACACCTAGATTTTATCCAATGACGGCTTTATTTCTGACTTCCTACTTACATATCTGTAAGATAACCATTAACATTCTCTGTTTGAACCCATTAAGCTAGTGGAAATTTATTTATCAGCAATAAAAAACTGATAGATATTGCATGCCCAGCACATAGAACATCAGTGGAAGGAGGAAGGTGACTGAGTGCGTATGTGTAGATGAGTGTGCTTTGTCCTTACTGTCCAGTTCTCGCCTTCAGTGCACACCAGGGCTGCAGCTGAGCACACAAATCTCATTCTCCGGAAAGTGGGATTCCTTTAAGAATTCCTCCTCTACTCGATTCTTTCCTGTTTCTGGTCCCATCATCTACTCCCCATTGGAAACAGAGCTAGAATGAGCATGGAATTCTGTGGGAAATGAGTCAGATTTTTCCTTTTCCCTGCTCACACAGGAGGTCACTGATGAAGACTATTCTGACTAAGAACCTCAACTGATCCCGCCCAAATATGTAAATGCCACGGTGAAGGAAAAATCAGAGTGTTTAGGCGAAATCCCTGTCTACCCTGACTCCCTCTCTCTCATTACCTACCTCTCCTACCCTCTATATTTTGTTACACCTCTTCCTCTCCAGCATTGGTAGGATGGTTCTCAGACATGGCTATAGGATTTAGTTTGAGTCATAAAGCTCATATGTCAGGATTTCTCACCTGCGACAAATTGATGCAGAGGGTCACTTGAGTCTAACCACTCATGGAAAGATATAAGAGCCATAGTATCTGTAGGTCTCTGCCTGCCTCAAAGGATGGAGAGAGAAATTGGCCTGGAATGTACCCCTGTCGCTGTGCACTGCAGGGAGTCCACGTCCCTGAGGCATCCTATCCCTGGACAGATGGAACATGTGAAATTGGTGGCCAGAACTGCAGGACAAGATCACATTCTCTCCTGTGATGACAGGACCCAGGTGGGCCGAGAGAAAAGGTTTCTTGTACAGACCTGGAACAAAAAAGACAGTTAGAGGGGCAATGTCATATCACTAGTCCTTCACTCCTAACCTGAGGATGATTGGTTCACTCTCCTGCTTCCATTCTTCTCTCTCTCTCTCTCTCTCTCTCTCTCTCTCTCTCTCTCTCTCTCTCTTTCTCTCTCTCTCTCATCTCTGACTACTTTATCTTCTAAAGTCTCTCTTTTCACTCCTTCTACCAAATGTAAGATCTGACAGCAGTTGTCACAGCATGCTTAAGACCTGTGTGTTGAGCGTGTGATCATCTGTGATTGTATGTGAAATAGAGTGTATCTTCTTTGAAATGGATTTATCACAGGACAAGCTGTGGCACTAAAAAGATGGCATCTGGCTTACTTAGTGGAAGGAGCTAAAGGCAAAGCTGAGCCTGCAGCAAGGTTCTGGTGATGCTAGCATCTCTGGGATGCTGCTGAGGCATATAAAAGCCTGCCACTCAGGACTGGGGCTCTCTCACTATTTTACCATCATGAGTAGAGGGCACAGAATTCATGCCAGGACTCTGGGAGGCCATCTTGGGAAGAAAGAACAGCTGGTGTGAGTGTACAGTTTCCACTGTCACTTCGTAGGCAAGCCTAATGAATTCCCTAGTCGAAGATTGGAGACTACACTCCTTGCTTTGCCTACTAAGCAGGGAATAGAAAGCAGCAAAGGTGGAGCAGACACTGCATGTGTGGGTATGCAGGTGGGAAGCACCCCCCCCCGAGGAAAATTCTCTGCAACATCATATGAATGTTTGTGTGTGAATCCATGAGACTGCGTGTGTGTGTGTGAGTGTGAAACTGCATCACTGTGTGTGTATGTTTGTGTGTGTTTGTGTGTGTGTGTGTGTGTCCTTGCCTCTGCTTTGCTGGCTCTCCTTATCCCTGATTGAGTCTCCTTACAGACCTTTTCCTCATCATCCCACATCTGTGTGACTTTAGAGTGTGGTCTGGTAAACCAGCGTGGACATCCAGAGGACACAGCACGTAGATGGGTGTTCAGCTCCTTCACTGAAGAGTCTTGACGTTCTGGGATAAACTGAGGGTCATCCACATGAAAGGACTTGTAATCAATTAAGTGTGGCATCTAAGGTTATCATTTGTACTGGGGCCTCAGGACACACAGAGAACCAGCATGACCCAGCCCAGCTCAGCCCTGAAACTCAGGTCAGGTGGGGGGCATGTCTGCCACTCTTGGTGCAGAACAGGGGGGTTACTAGAAGCTCAACTTCTGACTGCCCAGGTCTTGAACACTGTAGTAGAAGACCATCTCTGATCTGTGTCAGGTTGTCCTGTTTCCCCTTCACTCCTTATCTACTTAGGACTCCTTTGTGCTGACCCTGCAGATGTGCCTTACCTTATGACCTATGGTCTGTGCATGTGTCTGTCTTTTCAATGTCTCCTTCAGTAAAATGCTCACCAAGGCCAAGTTTCTCCGTAAGATCCCCAGACTCATCTTCCTCATGATCTCACAGGATTTCCAAGCCGTAGACCATCTGATCTGCACCACAGAGAGAGTGAGGACCAGGTACAGACACTCACCTGGGATCTTGATGTCAGGGTCACTGGGGTCTGAACACTCATATGAGCTGTTACTGACAGAACTGAAGCATGCGTAGGTCCCGGCATGGGCAGGTGTCATGAGACCTATGGAGATGCTGGCCTGGGAGCCCCCACGATGAGCTTCCCCAACAAGGTAAGTAGATTCCTGCTTTGCTCCTCTGTGTAGCATCACAATGAAGGACTCCAACAGGTTTTGTGAGTGACACTGCAGGGTCAGGTTCCCTCCTGATTTCACCACCGGAGGTGGTAGCACTGAGAGGGAGGGTTTTCTGTAGACTCCTAGGAACAAAGCAATGGTGAATGGGAGAGTTGCCCTTTCATGAACTAGCTCAGGTTCCCTCCCTCACTCCGTTCTGTATCTCATGTCCGTTTCTGCGTCTATGCACCTCTGCACACAGACCTTGCTATCTTTCTCTGTCCTTTCCTACTTTTTTTTTTTTTTTGGTCTTTTCAATACAGGGTCTCCCTATAACCCCAGCTATCCTGGAACTCATTCTGTAGACCAGGCTGGCCTTGAACTCACAAAGATCTGCCTGCCTCTGCCTAGGATTAAAGGTGTGCGCCACCACGCCCTGCTATTTTTCCTACTCTTCTATCTCTATCAACAACAGATTCCTTTCCCGCTGGGCTTGCCCTACGCACTTGTCTGTTGCATCTATCTACCACAGCTCTCTTTGTCCCATTTGAAGATGTAGATAACATTGCAGGATCCACTTTATGCTCTATGTGACTCTGTTTCATGTTATTTGGGGCAAAATGGAAACCCTGGAAGTGTATGAACTTTAGTAGGAAGGCAGATGATAGAGAACTCCGCAGTGTCCACCTCTCCAATTCTGGAGAAAGATACAGTATCTGGACTTTCTCCATAAGGCAAGGTTCCATGGCACAACCTTGAAACTAAATCAGGAACATTGTCCCCTCCCGGTCAGAAGGTGGCAGCAACATCCTACAGCACAGTGTCCTTCCGTTCGACAGGCTTCACAATTTTCCTTTATGTAGATTCCTCTAATTGTTTGCAACTGCTATTATAATAAATTGTCATGAGTGTGATGCTCTAAAAGTAGCTTTAAAACATAGTTATGAGGATGGAGAGATGACCTAGCAGTTAAGAGCGCCGACTGCTCTTGCAGAGGACCCGGGTTCGATCCCCAGCACCAATATGGCGGCTGAGAACTGTCTTTTAACTCCTGTTCCAGGGGAATCCGAGGCCCTCTTCTGACCTCTGCGGCGTTGCATGACACGAGTGCACAGACCTATATGCAGACAGTACATTCATACACATACAAAAATAAATAAAATTTTAAAAATAAACAAATAAAAACAAATAAAAATAAAAATAAATAAAACATGGTTGTTCTGGAGATCAAAATTCTGAAACAGGCTCCACTGGCATAAATCAGGTGTCTGCAACCTGTGGTTCTATAGAGCCAGGATAATCCAGATTGTCTCGTCTCAAGAATAATAGGCAACAAACTGAATTCCATCTTCAACCTAATTTTCTTTTGACATATAAAACACATACTCACAAGCTCAGGGATTGGAGTGTAAAAGTCTAGGGGAGACCATTTTTCTACCCATTAATTTTCTGTTTTGAGTCTTCCTTTACCTAAATTACTTGGAAACCTTCCCGTTGTTCTGATTGGACCATGAATGGCACTCCTTCCAGAAAACTCTGGGGCTGGGAAAATTCAGAAGAACGTATTGCCACACTGAACATGATCTGACCTGAAATTATGATCACCAGAGGCTCACTGTGTGCTGAATTCTCCAGGGGAGTGAAAGTTAGAATGGTAGCATCTGTAGGTCCCTTCATGTGTTGGGGTCACAGGTCCCAAGGGGATGATCTTCTGGAATATTCCATCCTGGAGCCCAGGGATATGAGCACCATCTGTCTTGTAGAGCTTGAATGAGCCAGATTCAAACTGAGAGTGACAATAGAGAGCCACAATGTTTCCTTGAGGAATGACAGGGTTAGCCAGATGAGGAGTGAGAGCTTGCCATGCCTTCCTGCAGAAGGACAAGGCACAGAGAAAAAAACTTGAGGACCCCACCCTGAAGCCCTGGGCTCCATGCTGTGTTTCTAAGGCTCCCTTTAAAACCAGGGGTACGGGGCTGAAGAGAGGGCTCAGCAGAAGACCTAGGGTTGGGTCATAGCACACACATTGCAGCTCACAACTGCCTCTAACTTCAATTTCAGATTTCACCCTCTCTTCTGTCCTCCACGGGCACTACATACACATGGTGCATATACATACATACATACATACATACATACATACATACATACATACATACAAGCAGGCAAAACACTCACAAACATACAATAAAAATAAATAAATTTAGAAGCTAGAGAGATGGCTCAAAGGTTAAGAACACTGGCTGTACTTGCAGAATACCCAGGTTTGAATCCCAGCACCCACATGCCAGCTAACAATTGTCTGTAATTCCAGTTCCAGGGGATCTAATGTCCTCTTCTATCTTCCATGGACATTGCACAACATGGGTGCACTTACATACATACACGCTATACACACATACACATATAATAAAAATAATAAGGGGCTGGAGAGATGGCCTAGCAGTTAAGAGCGCTGACCGCTCTTGCAGAAGACCCGGGTTCGATCCCCAGCACCCACATGGCAGCTGAGAACCATCTGTAACTCCAATTCCAGGAGAACTCCAGTTCCAGGGGAATCCGACGCCCTCTTCTGACCTCCGCGGCATTGCACAACACAGGTGCACAGACCTTCATGCAGACAGTACATTCGTACACATAAATAAATAAATAAAATTAAAAATAAATACATAAATAAATAATAAAATAAAAATAATAAATAGACTATTTTCCCAGGTGTGGTGGTACAGACCTTTAATCTTAGCACTTGGGAGGCAGAGGCAGGCAGATATCTATGAGTTCAAGGCCAGCCTGGTGTACAGAGTGAGTTCTAGGCCAGCTGGGGCTGTGGGGAAACCCTGTCTCAAAAAGACAAAAAAAATTTTTAGAAAATTAAATTTAGGGAGCTGGAAAGATGCCTCAGTGGTTAAGAGCATTGGCTGCCCTTGCAGAGGACCCTGGTTCCAATCCTAGTACCCACATGGAGGTTAAAAACCACCCATAACTCCAGTTCCAGGGTATCTGATGCTCTCTTCTGGCTTCTGAGGGAATTGTACAACACAGGTGAACTTATATGCATTCGGGCAATACACCCATACACATAAAATAAAAATAATAAATAAATAATTAAATTTAAAAAATCAAGGGAAACATATTACAATCTTCCCCTCCTATGTCATACATATGGTATCTTTTCCTACAGTGATATATTTCAGCTGAAATTTTCTGAGTCAGGACCAGACAAGGGATGACATAGAATCTTATAATAGTGCTGACCTAAAGCAAGTCACATTACATGAACAGGGGGCAAGAGGTGACAGCTAGGGATTGGCAGTACCAAGAGAGTGGGATAAAGGTTTTCCAGCAATACCATCCCTTGCTCCAGAAAGCCAGCAAGTACAGTTACATCATAGTGAAGATTCTACACCCCTAGGACCAAAGTAGGACAGGGGGAAGACTGAGTCTCCCCGACTCACTGCCTCCTTCTCAGTCCTGTGCAGTGCTTCATATACAGAGGGCCTCCAATTCATGTTTCTGTCATGGGAGGAGTTAGTAACAGACAGTTCGATTCCCTATCTCTCTGAGGCCCTTTGCAGGAAACATACAGGGAAGACACTGAGAGTACAGCATGGCTGACCACTTGGTCATCTGAAGATGAAAAGGGTTTGTGTGGAAGATGGCTGGTGCATAAATCCTGGTAGTTGTTCTGCATACCCTCGGTGAAAGCACCGGGTGACAGAGAAGAAACAGCAGTGGAACTCTGCAGGAAATGCTATAGATACCAACCAACACTACCAGACAGGCAAGGTGGCTATCCTCTAAGCCTGTCCAGTCAGACACCATCATAGACCCCAAACAGCAGCACATGATGGCATAGTCCAGTAAGAAATTTCACTGAACCACAAAGCACATCTATTAGTGTCTGAGAATCCATGCCAGACACACTGAAGGATGGAAAACCAAGACTTCATTTCAGTAAAAAGCAAACCAACATCCTGGGGTAGAAGACAGAAAGCTCTGACCCTGATTGCTCCATCACAGGCCTTTTATACAGGGTCTAGGAGAATTCCAGTGTGGTTTGGGTAACTTTTAGCCTTATTGGATAATAGTAGGGTTAAGTGCATTTGGCAGTCTTTGATTGGGCCAGTCCACCTGGCCATGTATACTAGCGGTTATCTCTAGTTGCTGTCATCAGCAACTGGAAGGAACACTGGAGAAGTTTAATTTTATTGGCTGCCCTTGGTGCCTTAAAGCAACTGACCTTTCCCCAAACTAGGTCATTTCTGGTAAAGTGAAACTTAAATGCTCAAAATGGCGACTGTACTTAAAATGGAGTCAGTGTGGATTGCCTTTTCACATCCAGCAATATCATTCCACCTCAGAGAAGAGGGTCAAAATAGAGAAGTTGACACAAAATCTGCCTGTTCAGGGTTCTAAACAGTTGACTCATCTACAATCCCAGCTTAGACTAAATAGTAATGATCTCTCACCACCAAAGCAATCATGCACGTGACAGAAGAGACAACAGTCTTTACAAATTTACAGATGTTGACGTAGGAACACAAGCATTTTGAAAATCAAGAAAATAAAAATGTGGTGAAAGAAACCAAGGAAACTCTGGGGTAACAGATCAAAAGGAAGAATGGTACACCTGCTGTGTGTCTGACAATGAAGTCGGGAAACTGGAAGAAAATTCAATGAAATATGGAAAGAAATTATTAAACAGCATGAGAAGCTTGACAAAGAAACAAAAACAAATCTCTTTTTTTAACAGTTTATCCTTTTTTCATTTTATTTATTTCTGTATGTGTATGAATGTACTGTCTGCCTGCAAGTTTGTACACCCATGTCGTGCAATGCCGCAGAGGTCAGAAGAGGGTGTCGGATTCCCCTGGAACTGGAGTTCTCCTGGAATTGGAGTTTCAGACGGTTCTTGGCCGCCATGTGGGTGCTGAGGATCAAACCCAGGTCCTCCGTAAGAGTGGTCGGCACTCTTAACCGCTAGCCCCACAAAAACAAATCTCTACTCTCTAGCTCTCCTCTAACTCTCCAGCCCCACAAAAACAAATCTCTTACAGATAAAGAACACAATTGGTCAATGACAGAATGAAAAATTTGGTAGAAAACTGCACTAGCTTTCTATTCAAATAGAAGGATCAGTGAGCTTGGAGCAGACAGTTAAACCTAGCACTTGGGAGGCAGAGGCAGGCGGATCTTTGTGAGTTCAAGGCCAGCCTGGTCTACAGGACACCTGGGGCTACAGGGAGAGCCTGTCTCGAAAAGACAAAAAAAATTATCTAATCAGCCCATCTGATTAGATGCTGGATCCCTTCTTACCTTGAGCTTAGGCCAGCTCCTGCTTTTCCCAGCTCAGAACTCTAGGTAGCCTCCTAATATAGACCCTGCCCACTAAGTCTTGATCTGCTGCATCCCGACTAGCTGAACTCTCCAGCTTCAGATCCCACACCTCCCTGCTTAGATAGTTAGAACGTCCTCCAACTTGTCCCACCCAACCTTACCCATAGGTCCCCTTTCTGACTTTCCTGTGTAAGACCTTCTGGCAAGCCTCCTAGAACCCAGCTCCTGGAGCTCCACAGTGCTGAAATCCCTTTGGACTGCAAGAGAGCACTTGACTTCTCAGCTAGGAATCACCCTGTTCCATGAATAAAAAGCAAAAACAAGTACCTAAAAACCATAGACCAACTAAATTTTCATACCTGAGGAGAAAGCAGCTGACCTACATAAACAAAATAAACAGAAAAAATGTTCACCTAAACTAAGGCAGACTCGAATTCATATCAGACACACAACTAACAAAAGTAATCCATATGCCAAACCACAGTACAAAAATACACATAATATTTAAAAAAGTATATGTCCCCACCAAAAGCTACCAGTCCCACAGAAGTGTATTAAAATGAGAACCACCCAGAGGAACCTTATAATGTAGAATTTAAAGAACAATCATAAACATGGTTAAAGGATTCAATGCCTTTAAAGAAACACAAAGAACTCAAAGAAGTCAAATAGGAAAGGAATAAACTCATGACCAAAACTCAAGAAAATATGAATATATAGATGAATAAAATGACAAAAATAATTCATGACTTGAAATGTAAATTCATAAAAGAGATAGAAATATTGAAGAAAACTCAACCTGACATGAAGATGAAATTGAAAATATTCAATAAGTAAATTTGAAACAACAAGATAAAGCCTCATGAACAGAAATGAATGAAAGGGAAAACAGAATATCAGGACCGGACAACAAAGTTCAAGAACTGGACTGCTCAAACAAAGACTACAAAAAAATTAAAACTCAAGGATGGAGTATGCAGGAAATGGGGAGGAATCCAAAGTCAATGGCATTGACCAGCTCTTCAACAAGATAATAAAGGAAAACTTGCCTAAATTAGGGAAAAACATGCCTATACAGGTACAAGAAGCACACAGAACACCAGTTAGACAGGGCCAGAACAGAAACTCCCCACACATGTCATCACAAAAATGCAAAATGTACAGGACAAAGAGAAGATACTGAAGGTTGCTAGAGGAAAAACAACAAGTTACATATAAAGGAAAACCCATCAGAATTACAGCTGACTTTTCAATGCAAACTATGAGAACCAAAAGAGCCTGGACCAAAGAATTCCCAGTTCTAAATGGCCATAGGTGCCAACCCAGAATACTTTACCCAGAAATACTGCCTATCATAGTCAAAGGGGAAAGAAAAATCTTCCATGATAAGAATAGGCTAAGACTTACAACCATTATTATATAACTGTTCAGAAGGATATAAGCAGGGGGAAATCTCCCAAATCCCTTCTATGAAGGCAGCATCACTGTAATACTAAAACCAGGCAAAGATACAACCTCCCCCAAAAAAAGAGCTATGGATGCATCACATTAATGAACACAAATGCAAAAATTCTCTAGAAAATACTTGCAAGCTTCATACAGACCCACATCAAAAAGATCATCCATCATGACCAAATTGGATTCATACCAGAGATGTAGGGATAGTTCAACATATGAAAATCAATAAATATCATAAAACACATAAATGGACTGAAAGACAAAAGCCACATGATAATCTCAATCAATGCAAAAAAAAAAAGCCTTTGACAAAATCCTGCATCACTTCATGCTTAAAATCCTAGAAGGAATTGGACTGAGGGATCATTCCTCAATGTAATCAAAGCCATATACAAGAAACCCACAGACAATATCATCCTACCTGGAGAAAAGTCAGAAGCATTCCCTTAAAGGTAGGAACTCGGCAAGGCCACCCCCTGTTCCCACTCCTCTTCAACATAGAGCTTGAAACACTGTAGGAGTTTAATAATTATCTGAATAGTCCATTATACACACATGGCTGACATCCACGTGCTGTTCTTTCCTCCTTGTAAGCTTCAAGGCTGCCCCCTGCCTGCAGGCAGACAATCTCTCAGCTTAGCTCTGGCAAGGGGGGGGGGGAGGGAACCAAGAGAAACTTACCCAATGGAATAGAAAGACAATAAAAGACAAGGACAGACACACAGACACGGATTCAGAGGGCGAGGTCCAAAAGAATAGTCTCTCTTTATTCTTGCCAGCAGTGTGCTTATATACCAAAAATTTACTGTGCCCTGGGCAAGAAAGTGGCAGGCAGGTGGAAAGGAGAGGTGAGCCACCTTGCCTCTAATCCGGGGGCTGCAGAGCTCCTCTTTGTGCAACAGGTAAACTAGAGGTGTCATTTTTGCTCAATGCCTCAAGGGAAGGGGCTATCCAGTCCTGGAACTTTGCAGAGATAGGCGAAGCAAGAAAACATTGTAATATTCCGAACCTTCTATAGCTACAGATAACTCACAGAGGCAAATGAATGCCCACAGAGATATCAGATAACTCTCCTCAGAGGTATTACAGGACAGGTCTTACAAGTTCTTACCTCAAATCAAGCAAAGTTTCATTCCTACAAAACATGTGTAGGGCAATAAGGCAAGAAAAGAAAATTAAAGGAGTATTAACTGGAAAAGAAAGTCAAGCTATCCCTTTTTGCAGATGATATGATATTTTACCTAAGGGATGCTAACAACTCCACCAGAAAACTCCTAGAAATGATTAAGAGTTTCAGTAAAATGGCAGAATATAAAATTAACCTAGAAAAATCAGTAGCCTTTCTTTACACCAACAACAAGCAACTGAAAAAGAAATAGACGACCTTTCCACTATAGCCTCAAAAACAATAAAATACTAACCTAGAAAAATCAGTAGCCTTTCTTTACACCAACAACAAGCAACTGAAAAAGAAATAGACGACCTTTTCACAATAGCCTCAAAAACAATAAAATACTAGGAACAAATCTAAGCAAAGACACCAAAGGTCTCTGCAATAAAAATTTTAAAGCCCTGAAGAAGGATTGAAGAAGACATCAGAAGATGTTCATGGACTGGAAAAATTAATATAGTAAAAATGTCCATTATACACAAATTATTATACAGATTCAATACAATCCCAATTAAAATCCCCAAGAGTTTCTTCACAGGCTTGGAAAAAAATCCTTCATTTCATATGGAAAAACAAAAGGCCCCGAATAACTAAAACAACCCTGAACAAAAAGAAGAATAGAGGGGGGATCTCTATACCAGACTTCAAACTATACTATAGGGCTATAATCATAAAAATAGATTGGTGCTGGCACAAAAACAGACCTGTTGATCAATGGAACAAAACCGAAGATCCAAACTTGAGCACATACAATTTCAGCCACCTCATATTTGACAAAGGGGCTGAGAAGACATGATTTAAGAAAGACAGCATCTTCAGCAAATGGTGTTGGAAAAACTGGATCACCACTTGTAGAAGAATAAAGTTAAACCCCTACCTCTCGTCCTGTACAAAAATCAACTCCAAATGGATCAAAGACCTCAACATGAAACCTGCAACTCTGAAGGTGATAGAAGAAAAAGTTGGCAGCAACCTACAAAGACATAGCAGTGGGAAAAGATTTTCTAAACCAGAGAGCAGCTGCACAGAAAATAAGGTCGACAACTGACAAATGGGACCTTATTAATCTCAAAAGCTCTGTACAGCAAAAGAAACAATTAAGGAAGGGAAGAGAAAACCCACAGAATGGAAGGAAACCTTCATTGCTGATACATCTAACAAAGCATTAACGTCCAGAATATATAAACTACTCAAAAAACAAAGAACAAAGAAAAGAAATGACTCACTCAAAAGATGGAGTATTATCCCAAATTCCTTCTATGAAGCCAGCATCACTCTAATACCAAAATGAGGCAAAGATACAACCAAAAAGGAGAACTATAGACCCATCTCCCTAATGAACACAGATGCCAAAATTCTAAACAGGATACTGGCAAATCACATACAGACCCACATCAAGAAGATCATCCATCATGACCAAGTTAGATTCATACCAGAGATGCAGGGATGGTTCAACATATGAAAATCAATAAATATGATCAGGCATATAAATGGACTGAAAGACAAAAACCACATAATCATCACAATTGACACAGAAAAAGCCTTTGACGCCAGGCGTGGTGGTGCACGCCTTTAATCCTAGCACTTGGGAGGCAGAGGCAGGTGGATCTTTGTGAGTTCAAGGCCAGCCTGGTCTACAGAGTGAGTTCCAGGACAGCTGGGGCTACAGGGAGACCCTGTCTCAAAAAGACAAAAAAAAAAGCCTTTGACAAAATCCAGCATTCCCTTCATGCATAAAGTCCTAGAAGGAATTGGATTGGAGGGATCATTCCTCAATGTAATCAAAGCCATATACAGGAAACCCACAGCCAATATCATCCTAAATGGGGAAATGACAGAAACATTCCCTTTAAAGGTAGGAACTCGGCAAGGCTGCCCCATCACCATTCCTCTTCAACATAGTGCTTGAAACACTTGCTAGAGCAATAAAGCAAGAAAAGGAAATTAAAGGAGTACTAATTGGAAAAGAGGAAGTCAAGCTATTCCTATTTGCTGATGATATGATTGTTTACTTAAGGGATACTAGAAACTCCACCAGAAAACTCCTAGAGACGATTAACAGCTTCAGCAAAGTGGCAGGATACAAAATTAACCTAAAAAAATCAATGACCTTTCTTTACACCAAGAACAAGCAACTGGAGAAAGAATTCAAAGAGACCTTCCCACTCACAATAGCCTCAAAAACAATAAAATACCTAGGAACAAACCTAACCAAAGAAACCAAAGATCTCTACAACAAAAAATTTTAAACCTTTAAAGAAAGAAATTGAAGAAGACATCAGAAGATGGAAAAACCTCCCATGTTCATGGATCAGGAAAATTAACATTGTAAAAGTGTCCCATTCTACCAAAACTCTCATATAGATTTAACACAATCCCAATCAAAATACCCAAGAGTTTCTTCACAGGCTTGGAAAAAAAAAGTCCTTAACTTCATTTGGAAAAACAAAAGACCCCGAATAGACAAAACAACCCTGAGTGAAAAGAGCTACACAGGGGGGATCTCTATACCAGACTTCAAACTATACTACAGGGCTATAGTCATAAAAACAGCCTGGTACTGGCACAAAAACAGACCTGTTGACCAATGGAACAAAACCAAAGATCCAAACTTGAGCACATACAATTTCAGCCATCTCATATTTGACAAGGAGGCCAAGAAGACACAATGGAGAAAAGACAGCATCTTCAGCAAGTGGTGTTGGCAAAACTGGATCACCACTTGTAGAAGAATGAAATTAAACCCCTACCTCTCGCCCTGTACAAAAGTCAACTCCAGATGGATTAAAGACCTCAACGTGAAACCCCAAACTCTGAAGGTGATAGAAGAAAAAGTTGGCAGCAGACTACAAGACATAGGCGTAGGAAAAGACTTCCTAAATCAGACAGCAGCTGCACAAGAATTAAGGTCGACAATTGACAAATGGGACCTCATCAAACTCAAAAGCTTCTGTACATCAAAAGAAACAATCAAGGAAGTGAAGAGAAATCCCACAGAGTGGGAGGAAACCTTCACTGCAGATACATCTGACAAAGCATTGATTTCCAGAATATATAAACTACTCAAAAAACAAAGAAAAAAGAAAACAAACGACCCGCTCAATAGATGGAGCAAAGAACTGAACAGAGACTTCACAAGCGAGGAATTAGAGATGTCTGAGAAACACCTCAAGAACTGCTCAACATCACTAATCATTAAGGAAATGCAAATCAAAACCACTTTAAGATATCATCTTACTCCAGTAAGACTGGCTAGGATCAAGAAAACAAATGATACCAAGTGCTGGAGAGGTTGTGGGGAAAGGGGAACACTCATCCACTGCTGGTGGGAATGTAAACTCGTACAGCCACTATGGAAAGCAGTGTGGAGAACCCTTGGAAGACTTGGAATGAACTTGCCACCCGACCCAGCCATACCACTCCTGGGCATGTACCCTCAAGACTTACGCCACCACAGAGATACATGCACGGCCATGTTTATTTCAGCTCTCTTCACAATAGCAAAGAGCTGGAACCAACCTAAATGCCCCTCAACTGACGAATGGATAGAGAAAATGTGGTACATCTACACAATGGAGTTCTATGCAGCAGTAAAGAAAGATGACATCATGAGCTTTGCAGGAAAATGGCTGGAGCTAGAGGACATCATGCTGAGTGAAGTAACACAGTCCCAGAAAAACAAACGATGAATGGTATCCCTCATCTGTGGATGCTAGTGCCAATTACCTAGTTGTAAGTATTTCTTGTGCACGGCCCCTTGAGCTTTTATCCAAAGCAGTTGGGAGTAATGCATATTGGAAACAACAACAACAGCAACAACAGCAGCAACAACAACAACAACAACAACAGAAAGGACTGTATCAAAGAACTAACTGAAACAGTGAACTTCTGCTCAAAACAGTCAATTTCCACATGGAGAATATTGAGAAAGACTGAGAAGGAGATGAAAAGCATGCTTGGCAGAATGCATGAGCTCTGATGGGGAGGGGATATGGGGGGACATGGGCCTAGATTTGATAAAAAAATATATATATATAATTAAATAAATTTTTGAAAAAGTGTTCAACGTCACTAATAATTCAGGAAATTAAAATTAAACCACTTTAAGATATCATCTCACTCCAATAAGACTGGCTAGAGTCAAGAAAACAAATGATACCAAATGCTGGACGAGTTGTGGGAAAGGGGGAACACTCATCCCCTGCTGGTAGGAATGTAAACTCGTACAACCACTATGGAAAGCAGTGTGGAGAACCCTTAAAAGACTCAAAATGGGGGCTGGAGAGATGGCTCAGTGGTTAAGGGCACTGACTGCTCTTGCAGAGGACCCGGGTTCAATTCCCAGCATCCACATGGTTGCTAAGAACCATCTTGGGCTGGGCCTGGTGGCACACAAACCCAGCACTCAGGAGGCAGAGGTAGGCAGAGCTCTATGAGCTCAAGGCCAGCCTGGTCTACATAGCAAGCTCCAGGCCAGCTGGGACTAAAGGGAGACCCTGTCTCAAAAAAAACAAAAACAAAAAAGATTCAAAAATGAGGTTACCACCTGACCCAGTCATACCACTCCTGGGTATATATCCATAAGATTATTGCTACCACAGAGATACATGCACATCCATATTTATTGAAGCTCTCTTCACAATAGTGAAGAGCTGGAACCAACCCAAGTGCCTCTCAACTGATGAGTGGATAGAGAAAATGTTGTACATCTACATAATGGAGTTTCTATGTGGCAGTAAAGAAAGTTGACATGAAATTTGCAGGTAAATGGATGGAACTAGAAGATATTATGTAAAATGAAGTAACACAGACCCCAAAAAACAAAGGGTGAATGGTATCCCCCATCCGTGGATGCTAGAATCAAGTACCTAGTTGTAAGGCAAACTGAGCAATGTTAATGTTATATTTCCTCACAGTCTGAAAACAACTGTGCTCTTGTATTTTGAATCCATTAACAGGTTATGGAATTTAGCTACCATTTATTTTCATACTTTGGAATTTTTGGTATATGGGTGGAGGGTATGTATGCACAAAATCAAAAGAATGAGAAGAAAAACTAGTTTGTCATGACATTGTGTGTAACCACAGTATTTATTTTATGGGAGTGCTTCTTAGTATTTCTTATGCAAGGCCGCTTGAGCCTTTGTCCAAGCCTTTTCTAAAATACAGTCATTAAAAGTATCAGGCTGGTGTAACTTAGCCTTTCTGGGTGCTTATCAATCATACTTAATGCCCATACCAATTTGGCTGAGGGTCTTAAGGGATAACTAAGTTCCTTGCCCTCAGAGGTCAACCAAGTCCCAGGGGACTATGCATGGGGACATCTTTTGAAATGTCCTGCAAATGTGAGTCTCCAGTCTTCCTGTGCAGGGAGGTCTTGGAAACCAACTAATGGGACTTCAGCCAATGTCCAGTCTATAAAGAGGAAAGTCTGTGCATGCTTCAAAAGGGAAGCCTGATCTAACAAGACCTGACTTTGTTCTTGAGTGGATAGAACTGGTAAATGAAAACCCAAAGTGCCGGGAGTGGTGGTGCACACCTTTAATCCTAGCATTTGGGAGACAGAGGCAGGTGGATCTTTATAATTTCAAGGCCAGCCTGGTCTATATAGTGAGTTCCAGGACAGCTGGGGCTACATTAAAACCCTGTCTCAAAAAGACAAAAAAAAAAAAGAAAGAAAGAAAAAGAAAAGCCAAAAGGAGCCAGGGGCTCCCTCCCCCTCCAAAACCCAAGTGGCCCCTGAGGACCAGATTCTCAACTGACCTTGAGAAAACAAAAACCTTGGTTCTTGGTTAATCTGGGCTTACTGTGTGGCCTTAAACAAAAGGAAAGTATAACAAGAAATAAACAATTAGTAAGGCCTGAGAAATTGTATTTCAGGTATAAAACGAGATCTTAGTAAAAAAAAAAAAAAAAAAAGTTTTTAAAAAATCACTATTGTTTTGCCTGTCTTCAGTTCTTACTGGCAAGTGCAGTTACCCTGTGGCTGCCACTGCTTTAGCCATCCTTCAAAGACATGAGACACAGCTTTCCAAACTTCCAATATGGACTGAAGACTCATGTCTCTCCAAGACTCATGTCTCTCCAAGAATCCTCCAAATCTTCAGTGCCAGATGGGGGACTGCTGAGATAGCCAGCTTGTGGACTGAGCTACTACTGGGGTTTCAGCCTCTTCAGAGTATAGACTGCCATTGTTAGACTACCCAGGCTGTATCAAGGAGACCAGTACAGGAAGATCAAGACAGGACACTGTGCTTACTGGACCTCATTTGATGACCACAGGAAGGGAAGTGTGGAGCACTAGGGCAGGACTAATGGTTGTTTGGGCTTGCCAAGGAGGAGCCTCCAAAAAATTCTTTAAGGAAAACATGACATCTTTCAGCCTAATAAAGAAAAAATAATAATAATAAAAAAGAAATCATAAACCGAAGATGCTAAAATCTATGATGTCATAATCTTAATATATGTATGGCATGCATATATGCATATTTTGGAGTGATGCAAATTGAAAGGAAAAAAAAAAAAGACTGGTTCTAAGAACTGAAACGGTGAGCATCTGCCCGAAATGCCCGAAACAGTAAACTTTTGCATCGAAAATTTTAAAAAAGACTGAGAGGAAAATAAAAAACATGCTTGGCAGAATGCATGAGCTCTGGTGGAGTGGGGTGGAGGGCAAGGAGGGGGGAATGGGTCTAAATTTGATTGGGAAATTTCATATGAAATGCACAAAGCTTCAATAAAAATTGGCTTTGAAGCCGGGCATGGTGGCGCACACCTTTAATCCTAGCACTTGGGAGGCAGAGACAGGCAGATCTTTGTAAGTTCAAGGACAGCCTGGTCTACAGAGTGAGTTCCAGGACAGTTGGGGTTCCAGGGAGACCCTGTCTCAAAAAGATAAAAAAAAATTGGCTTTGAAAAAAGATAGACTAAAAGAATCCATGTCCACCAAACCAGTCCAAAAAAGCATACTTGAAGCCATACAAAGGACAAAAAATAGGATTGACTATATCCAAGAGGCTATAGAAAGCAAACAAATGAAGGTATAATTATAGAAACCGAAAATTGGACCAGGAACACAAAGAGAAATTAAAATGGCAGTAACCAATGTGCGTCTTTCAATAATAACTTAAATATCAGTGGCCTCAATTCCCCAGTCAAACAAAACAAGCTAGTTGAACGGCTTAAGAAACAAAATCCATCTTTTTGCTGTCTGAAAGAAATTCATCTCACCTTCAAGGACAAACACTTCCTTAGGGTTAGAGGATGGAAAAAATATCCCAAGCAAATGACACTAAGAAACAAGAAGGTGTTGCAATTCTGACATCTAACAAAATAGACTTCAAATTAAAGCTAAACAGAAGAGATAAACATCCGTTCATTCTGATCAAAGTAACAATTGATGAAGAAGACATTATTATCGTGAATATATATGCACCAAACTTTAGTGCACATAATCCCATAAAACAGTACTACTGGAATTTAAAACACAGATTAACCCCAACACAGAAATAGTTGATTCCATCAATACCCCACTAGCTCCAATAGATAGATTACCTAGACAAAGAATAAACAGAATCATCTGAATTAAATGATATCAAACATCAAATGGACCTAACAGACAACAGAATATTCCATCCAAGCACCAAAAAATATGCTTTTTATTTAGTGGTATACAGAAGTTTCTCAAAAGTTGACCATATACTGCAGCACAAAACAAATCTCAAGAAATATTTTAAAAATTAAATAACTCCATGATTTCTATAAGATCATAATGCAATAAAGCTCAAAATCAACAGCAAAAAATCCCTAGTAACTACAATAACTCATGGAGATTAAACAACATATTCCTGAATGATGAATGGCTCAAAGAAAGAAATAGAAGTGTTCATGGCCCTTTTCTAAGCCTAGGCAACAATCTACGGAAGAGGGGGCATGGTAAAATGTAAGGGCTGCAATTGGGGGGATTGGCGAAACTACAGCAATATAGTCTGGACACTTATTTGATCAACTTTATTGAACATACAAGCCCCCCCAACTGGATGGTGGGACACTTGGGCTGTGTGGGTTTGGGCACAACTGCTTGCAAATTGGTTTTACATGAAGGATGCTTGTACTCATAAATTATTACTTATTATTAAAAAATGAAAAAAATAAAGAAGTAATAGAAAAAAAAAGAAGTGTTCATGGAACTAAATGAAAATGATAATAGAATTCAATAATACCTCTGGGAAGAAGTCCTGCAAGGGAAGTTTGTAGCTCTAAGTGCTTACATTAAAAACAATCAGAAAGAGTAAAAATAAATGACTCAACAGTACAACTCAAAACTATGGAAAGGCAAAAACAACTAAATCCACACCTAGCACATGAGAATAAATAACAAAAATCAGAAGCAGAGATTGATGAGACAGAAACAAAGAAAACAAAACAAAAAAATCTTTTGATCTCAGAACTGGTTCTTGGAAAAGATAAACAAGATAGACAGAACCTTAGCCCTGTTAACCATAAGAAATAGAATATCTAAATCAACAGAATTAGAAAAAAATCTGAAAATTCATACGGAATCATAAAATTCCCTGGATAGCCAAAGCCAACTCAAGCACAAAGAACTTTTTTTGAGATCTTCTAAAACAAAGAACACTTGTTTCAGAAGATCTCAAGCTATATTACAAAGCCGTAGTCATAAAAACAGCATGTTACTAATACAAAAATAAACACTAGATCAATGGAACATAATAGAAGACCCAAACATGAGTGCATGCAATTTAAACCATTTGATATTTGACAAAGAGACTGAGAACACACAAGGAAGGAAATTCTGACAAAAATGAATCTCTACCTGTAGAAGAATAAAATTAGATGTTTATCACCCTGCATGAAAGTCATCTCCAAGGGCTGGAGTGATGGCCTAGCAGTTAAGAGCGCCGAGCGCTCTTGCAGAGGACCTAGGTTTGATCCCCAGCACCCACATGGCGGCTGAGAACCGTTTTTAACTCCAGTTCCAGGAGAACTCCAGTTCCATGGGAATCCGACACCCTCTTTGGGTGCACAGACCTACATGCAGACAGTACATTCATACACATAAAAAATAAAAAGAAGAAAGTCATCTCCAATTGGATCAAAGACCTCAATGTGAAACCTGAAACTCTGAAACTGTTCGAAGAAAACATAGGCAGTGCCATACAAGATATAGGTGCAAGAAAAGACTTTTTAAATAGGATAGCAGTTGCTCAGGAACGAAGATCAACAATCAACAAGTGGGACCTCATTAAACTAAAAACTTCTCTACAGCGAAGGAAACATGTAATGGAGTAAAGAGGAAAGCCACAGAGTGGGATAAAATCTTTACCAGCTGCACATCAGAAAGAGGATTAATATCCAGAATACATAAAAAACACAGAAAAGAATCAAGAAAACAAATGGCCCAATTAAAAGATAAGCTATGGATCTGAACAAAGAGTTGTCTAGAGAATAAATAAAAATGGATAATAAAAACCTTTTAAAGTGTTCAACATCCTTTCACCTGCAAATTAAAACCACTTTAAGATGTCATCTTAGCCGGGCGTGGTGGCACACGCCTTTAATCCTAGCACTCCGGAGGCAGAGGCAGGTGGATCTTTGTGAGTTCAAGGCCAGCCTTGACTACAGAGTAAGTTCCAGGACAGCCGGGGCTACAGAGGGAGACCCTGTCTCCAAAACACACACACAAAAAAAAGATGTCATCTTACTCTGGTCAGACTGACTAAGCTCAAGAGAAAAAATAGCACCAAATGCTGGCAAGGATGTCTGCAGACGGGAATGCTCATTTACTGCTTCTGGGAATGCAAACTCACGCAATCACTATGGGAAGCAATGTGGAGAACTCTTTAAAAACTAAAAAGGACTGGCTCTTATAGAGAATACTATGCAAGCTGCTAAGGGAGAGGATCAATCAGCGGTCCAAGCCAAACCTTAGAGCCTAATAAGCATAACAATGGTGCACTGTAAATTATATTGGTGCAGTTGTGGCAGTTTTTATCTAAAGAGTAATCAACAGCTATCTAATTGGACTTCAAGCCTTCTCAATGGGAGGAAAGTCATGAATAGAACTGTATACGGGGCTAGAGAGATTGCTCAGTGGTTAAGAGCACCGACTGCTCTTGCAGAGGACCTGGGTTTGATTCCCAGCACCCACATGGGAGCTAAGAACCGTCTTTGACTCCAGTTCCAGGGGAATCCGATGCCCTCTTCTGACCTCTGTGGCCTTGCACAACACAGGTGCACCAACCTGCATGCAGACAGTATACTCATACACATAAAAAATAATAATAATAAATTTTTAAAAAGAAAAGAACTGTATACATAGCCAAATGCACCTGGTTGAAAAGGTCATAGATCCTAGAAAAAAATATTATATCTGTCATACCTCCAGACAAATGAAATTTCTTACAGTATGCTGAATATGTATTGTTATATTTACAGATGAGTGTACCATACAGAACTCATCAAAGAAGCTTTTTTTTTTTGAAACAATGAAGGCTATTACAGAGTTTCACAACTGGTCACACAGAGAATATATGTCTGAGAGATCCCCAGCCCTAAGTGACACATCTACAGTGGAACCTCTGCACTGTAGAGGAATAGAGATGTTCTGGATAGCTTAATGTCAACTTGACACACCTGGGTTGAGGGAGCCTCAATTGGGGAATTGGCTCCATTGGGCTGGCCTGTGGCCACATCTGTGGAGTATTGTCTTGATGGTTGAGCAGTGTGAGAGGGCCCAGCCCACAATGAGTAGTGCCACCTGGGCAGGTTGTTGTGTACTGTATAAGAAGGCAGGCTGGTCATGAGCCAGGGGAGCAAGCCAGTGAACAGTATTCCTCCATGGCCTGTGCTTCAGCTCCTGCCTCCAGGTTCCTGCCCTGAATTCCTACCTTGGTAGGATCCCCCCAGCAGGGGGATGTAAGCTGAATAAACCCTTTCCTCCCCAAGTTGGTGTCGGTCAGAGTGTTTTGTCACAGCAACGGAAGACAAACTAGAACAGGAGGGTAGAGATAATACTAATGCATCCCTCAACCTCACCAGCAAAGCTTCTTCATGCAACAGAATATGATGCATACAGAAGGCTACAAATAGCCAAGGTGTAGAACGTAAGAAACTGTAGAGTGTGTGTCCGTGGAGAGGACTCTTGTACTGAACCTCATCCACCCACGGCTCAGGGATCATTACTGAAGAAAGGATAGAAAGATTGTAAAAGCCAGAGTTGGTGCATGAACGTAAGAAAACAGAGGCTTTCAGGCCAATGGGAACTTGTTCATATGAACTTGCAACAAGGGTAACAGCATTCACAGGACCCAGACGGACTCAATCAGACAAAAACCTGGCATAGAATGGAGGAAATAGGCAGCAGGCCCCAACCATTGGCAAGGAACTACTAGAAACTGTGATTACTGTTGGATGAGGGAAGGAGAGTAGATCTTCTTTAAGGGAGTGACTCTAGATAGAGACTGACTAGGCTCCAGTGTATGAACTTGCACCAAGGGACATCTGGGTACAAATGCTTGAACAGGTAACACTTAACATGTAATGACGGAATTAATGAAATCCAGTGGGGGAGGGGTGGGAGGTGGGGAGGGGGAGGGGATCTAAATTTGGTTGAGATCTATCATATAGGGCTGGAGAGATGGCCTAGCGGTTAAGAGCACTGACTGCTCTTGCAGAGGACCCGGGTTCGATCCCCAGCACCCACAGGGAGGCTAAGAACCATCTGTAACTCCAATTCCAGGAGAACTCCAGTTCCAGGGAAATCTGAGACCCTCTTCTGACCTCCATGGCATTGCACGACATGGGTGCACAAACCTACATGCAGACAGTACATTCATACACATACAAAAATAAGTAAAATAAAATTAAAAATTAAAAAAAGAAAGGAAACGAAAGGAAGGGGGGGGGGGAAGAGACTGCAAATTGCATGTCCCAGGATAGGATTCCTATATTAAGACTCAGTCACATGGACCATCATGGAAGAGGAGGCAGGAAAACTGTAGGAGCCAGGAGAGGTGCTTGACTATTGGGAAACTGAGCCTTTCGAGCTTCTGGGAACTTGCTAATATGAACTTACAGCAGTTGTAACAGTATGCACAAGACCCATGCAAACTCAGACAAAAACCCAGCATGGAACTGGAGAAAAGTGCAGGAGGCCTCAACCTTGGTGATTACTGCTGGGTGAGGGATAGTTGGTCTTCATTAAAAGAATGACTTGACCACATTCCAATGGATAAACTCACACCAAGGGCATCTGGGTACACAAACTTGACTTGATAGGCCTCAACATATATGACAGAATGCATGAAATCCTACAGATGGGTGGGCTATGTCGGGGGTGGGGGGGGCTAAACATGATTAAGATGTATTATATGAAGTGCAGAAAAAATTCACTAAAAGTATACATTGAAAAAAGTTACCAATAAAAATTTAAATAATTTTTTTAATTATCTAATCAGGGCTAGCAGGTGGCTCAATGTATATAAAGGCTCTTGCTGCCTAGACTAAGGACCAGAGTTCAATACCCAGACCCACATGAGAGAAAGAGAGAAGCTGTCCTTAGACATCCACACATGTTCCGTGGCACACATGAGTCCCTCACAAACACACAACTATAAATGCATTAAAATGTTAATGCATTAAAAGAAATTATCAAGTCACAGTAGTGGAAAAAGAGAAACAGAAGGAAAAATAGAATACAGAATTACAGGATTTTCAAGTTTCTGGGAGGGTCTAGGACAGAATTAGGAGCCAGGTTGGCAGGGATCTGGCCTTATCCATTTCACATGTCTGACCTGCAAGGCTCCTCATCACTGACCCACCAGCCCAAGCCCTGTGTCTCCTGCTGTGCCGTTAAAATAAAACCCACACCTTCTTCTGACCTCCATGGCATTGCACGACATGGGTGCATGGGCCTGCATACAGACAGTACATTCATACACATAAAAAGATAAATAAAATTTTTAAAAATTTAAAAAAATACAACAAAGGGGCTGGAGAGATGGCTCAGTGGTTAAGACCACTGGGTGTTCTTGCAGAAGACTGGAGTTCTAATTCCAGCCCACATGGTGGCTAACAACCTTCAGTAACTACAGTTCCAGAAGATCTGACACCTTCTTCTGACCCCCTTGGACATTGCACAATATGGGACCAATTGCATACATGAACACAATACATGTATATATATAAAATAAAAAATAAAGCTGGGCATGGTGGCGCATGCCTTTAATCCTAGCGCTTGGGAAGCAGAGGCAGGCAGATCTTTGTGAATACAAGGCCAGCCTGGTCTACGGAGTGAGTTCCAGGACAGCTGGGGCTACAAGGAGACGCTGTCTCAAAAAGACTAAAAAAAATAAATTAAATAAATAAATAAATATTAAAAAATAAAATAAAATACAACAAAAACTCAGTGGGCTCTTACCCACAGGCTCTGTCTGTTCCCCACCCTGCACACACCCCCTCCTTACTATGAAGACACAAGGGACTGAGGTGTGAGAACCTTACCACAGTGGGCAGGGCTGAGCATTCCTTTCTTCTGCGTCAGGACAGGCTGCACTTCTGTCCTTCAGGTTCAGAGGTGGGTATCTAGCTCTTAAGGAGTTTTATTGGTGCTGGGAATTAATAATCTCGTCCTCATGCTTAAATTTTCCTGCTCTCTGCTTCCCAGCCCTGTGCCTTTGTCTTCGTTTTCTTCTGTGATGTCAGCTTCTCTCACAACAACCACTGTGTCTCTGTATCTACACGGCAGCTAACAACTGTCCATCATTTCAGATGATAACTTCAGTTCCAGGCAATCTGACGTCGTCTTCTGGCCTCCGCAGGCATTGCACACACATCATAGACATGGGGAATCCCTGCATTTTCACCTACATCCTGGACCATGTGTCAAGTGGCTGGATGCTGAAGAAAGAAAGCCACAAACCACTTTGCTGTCCCGTACTCTCCCTGTTCCCTTGTCCTTCCATCTGTGCCCCCCAAAAAGGTACATTTTCTGTTCATGTGGAATCTCCGTCCTGCCTTCCCCAGCATCCTGTAATGGCCATGCTGGGTGAAGCAGATGATGCTCGGGACCTGTGCTCTCACAGGAGGAGAAAATCCACAGCTCCCCTCTGCCCAGCTCTGCCAAGAGCTCAACTCCTGGCCACACCTGTGCCAACATGACTGCGGGAGAAACCCATGGGCTTCAAGTTGAAAAGGCACCACAGATGGGATTGGCACAGATACAATGACACCATCCTTAACTCCAGTTTCAGGGGACCCAGTGCCCTCTTCTGACCTCCTTGGGCATTATAGGACATGGGCACACTTAGATACAAGCAGGCAGTACACTTATACACATAAAATAAAATAATGAATCATTTTTAAAGAATTATATTTATTGACCTAAAAATCTTAATTACATACTACAAAGTTATGCAGGTGAGTTAAACATTGAGCACAGAATTATAAAGTGTTTGAACGTGAATATGGAACTGTTACGTTCCCTTCTCGTTGTACAGGTCTTCTGTACAGATATCTACACATGTGTACATTATGTAGCTTCATCTCTATGAGTTTCTTTTTAAGCCAATTTTTATTGAAGCTCTGTCCATTTCATACAAAATTACAAATCAAATCTAGACCTGTGTACCTTCCCTGCCCCCCAACCCCACCAGAGCTCATGCATTCTGCCAAACATGTTTTTCATCTTTTTCTCCGTCTCTCACAAAATTCTCGATGCAGAAGTTCACTGTTTCCAGCAGAAGTTGACCGTTTCAGTCAGGTTTTTTGACACAGTCTGTTGCTGTTATTCCTTCCAATATGCATCACTCCAAAATATGCATAAATTCATGCCACATATATCATAGGTTTTAGCATCTTCAGCTTATGATTTTTTTTCTTTATTAGGCTGAAAGATGTCATGTTTGAAGGCTCCTCCTTGGCAAGCCCAAACTACCATCAGCTTTGCCCTTGTGTTCTGCAATGGGGTTTTCCCTTCCCATGGTCACCAAATGAGGTCCAGTAAGCACCACAACCAGTACATCTTCCTGTACTGGTCCCCATGATACAGCCCTGGTAGTCCAACAATGGCAGTCTATATTCTGAAGAGGTGGAAACCCCAGTAGTAGCTCAGCTCACAAGTTGGATGTCTCAGCAGTCCCCATCTGGCACTGAAAGTCTAGAGTATTCTTGGAAAGGCATGAGACTTCAGACCATATTGGAAGGTTGAAAAGATGAGTCTCACATCTTTGAAGGATGGCAAAAGCAGTGGCAGCCACAGGGTAGCTGCACTTGCCAGTAAGACCAGCAAAACAACCATGCTCTTATTTATTTATTTTATTTATTTATTTATTTATTTATTTATTTATTTATTTATTTTTGTCTTTTTATAAGATCTTGATTCCTGTACTGGTCTCCATGATACAGCCTGGATAGTCCAACAATGGCAGTCTATACTCTGAAGAGGATAGTCCAACAATGGCAGTCTATACTCTAAAGAGGCAGAAACCCCAGTAGTAGTTCAGTCCACAAGTTCGATGTCTCAGCCGTCCCCATCTGGCACTGAAGGCTTGGAAGATTCTTGGAGAGACATGAGTCTTCAGTCCATATTAGAAGGTTGAAAAGCTGTGTCTCATGTCTCATGTCTTTGAAGGATGGCAAAAACAGTGGCACCCACTGGGTAGCTACACTTGCCAGTAAGACAGGCAAAACAACTGTGCTTGCTCTATTTTTTTTTGTTTTTACTTTTTGTCTTTTTATTAAGATCTCAAGTTTTATACCTGAAGTACAATTTCTCATGACTTTCTATTTTGTTTTTTGTTTTGTTTTGGGATTTGTTGTTGTTGTTGTTGTTTGGTTTTGGGTTTGGGGGGGTTTTTTTGGTGTTTTTGAGACAAGGTCTCCCTGTAGCCCCAGCTATCCTGGAACTCACTCTGTAGATCAGGCTGGCCTTGAACTCACAGAGATCCACCTGCCTCTGCCTCCCGAGTGCTGGGTTTAAAGGCGTGTGCCACGACGCCTGGCTAGGACTTACTATTTATATATTTCTGGTTATACTTTCCTTTTGGATGTTTAAGGCCACACAGCCCAGATTAACAAGGTTTTTGTTTTCATGAGTTTTTAAACTAACAGAATGTTAACTGATTGGAAGGATTTGCTGATCTCTGCCCTCATTTTTATATCTAATATTGTTCTTTTTATCATTTTTTAGGATTCCATACAATATGCTTTCATCATATTCAGAACTCCTCTCCTGTCTGCACCTCCCCTTACTATCCAACTTCATGCCTTCTATTATATATTTTTGAGACAAGGTCTCCCTGTAGTCCCAGCTGGCCTGGAACTCACTATGTAGACCAGGCTGGCCTAGAACTCACAGACATCCACCTGCCTCTGCCTCCCCAGTGCTGGGATTGAAAGTTCGTGCCATCATTAGCCAACTTATTTTAGATATTTTTAGCTCTATCGATCTAATTCGTGAGGGTCCATCCAGTGGAAGCTAGCACTGAATCCGTAGATATGCCTGTTTCAGTTGGAAACTGAATAGAGGTCAGGAACTTAATAAATAGCCGTGCAGATGATCGGGGGAGGCCCCACGGGAGGGAAGAGAGAATGCAGTGTTATAAAAGAGGAAACCGGAAAATGGAGAGAGAGGGTAATGGGCTGCAGAATGGTTGGAGACCTGCCACCATATAAGCCTCTTAAGCTATGTTCATGAACAATAATTGTTTTAAATTTTTCATCTATTTTTGTATGTGTATGAGTGTACTGTCTGCATGCAGGTTTGTGCACCCGTGTCGTGCAATGCCGCGGAGGTCAGAAGAGGGTCTCGAATTCCCCTGGAACTGGAGTTCTCCTGGAATTGGAGTTACAGACGTTTCTTAGCAGCCATGTGGGTGCTGGGGATCGAACCCGGGTCCTCTGCAAGAGCAGTCGGCGCTCTTAACCGCCCGGTTCATGAACAATATTAAAGAGATTAAATCCGGGTGTGGTGGTACATGCTTTATTCCCAGCACTCAGAGGCTGGCAGATTGCTGGTTAAGCTCCAGGCGAGCTGGGGCTGCAGACAGACCCTGTTTCAAAAAACAGAGAGAGAGAGAGAGATTGGAAGAGAATTACCTATAACAAGTGGACATTGCCCCTACCAGACACAATAGGTTAGGGAATAACATTCCCAGTGTATGCTTGTTTTAACACCGCACATATTTTATTTTTTTTACAAGGCCAAAAATGTGTATGCTGTTTTATTGTATGATACAGCCAGTGTATGTAAAATAGTTGTAACTTTGTGAAACAGAAATCCATGAAAATTCTGAGAGGTAACAAAGACTGACGAGAAGATTGTGTATTATGGCACATGTGTTACAAAGAAGCTTTTGTACAGGCTTCAAATTTAGTTCTCTTGAATATTCACTGGTTCATGAAAAGTGGCTTAAGAAACTTCCCAAAGATTAGACTACAAAGAGAAGCAGACTTTCCGGGATCTGAAGGGATTTGTGCTTGAATACACACCTGTCAGCAGAGGGTCATGTTGAGCATTCCGCAGACAGAGCTGTTTCAGGTCTGCAGCTGCCAAGGAAACCTTCACTCGGTTGAGCCCGGCCTCCAGCCAGAGCTGCTGAACCACCTTCTTCATAGAGGCGACGCTGGAGGATACCGACATGGTGCACTTGAGAGGCAAGTGATGCGTCCGTCCGTCCGTCCGTCTGTCCGGGGGGGCCCCTGAAGCTGGGAGGCGGGAGTGGGGTTCCCTCTTTTTTTCAATGACTATTTTATTTCGTATAAAACTTCTTAATCATATTTAGCCTCCTCTGCCCTATCTGAACCTTACAGAGCTCCCCATAAGATTCCATGCATTCTGTCATGTGTGTTAAGACCTATCAAGCGAAGTTTGTGTACCCGGAAGTTCCTCCCTCCGTGTGCATTCATCCACTGGAGCCTGGTCAGCCTCTGTAGAGTCACTCCCTTAAAGAGGATCCACTCCCCTTCACCCATCAGTGATCAGCGCCAATACTTCTGGGTCCACGGCTGGGGCCTCCCGGCCGTTTCCCCAGTTCTTTGCTGGTTTTGTTCTGAGTTTGCATGAATTTGTTGCTTGCTGTCATAATTGCAGTAAATTTCTATAATCTAGGTCCCAGGAGCCCGTAGCATTCTGTTTCCTTGTAGTCATGCACCGTCCCGGCTCTTGCAATCTTTCTGCCCCCCTCTTTCCCAATGGTTCCTGAGCCCTGGGTGGGTGAGGTTTGATAGAGGACACCTAAAGCTCATGGAATATAGTGGAACAGGGTCTGAAGTGAATACTAATGCATCTCTCAGCTCTCACCAGCAAAGCTTCCTTGTGCAACAGAGGATGATGAACACAGATGGCCACAGATGGCCAAAGGGTAGACAATAAGAGACTGCAGCATATGGGTCCCTGGAGAGGACTATTTTAATTAAATTTTTGTTTTCACGAAATATAGTTGGATGGTATTTAGATCCTCCTCCCCGACATACACCTCCCCCCACCTCCAGTTACCCAATGTAATGTGCTCTCATATATATTATATTATACTGTGTTTTATATTTTATTATATATTACATATTATATATTATATGCCTTATAGAGTCTGCTTTCTGTCCCCAAATGTCCTTCAGTGTGGGTATTTCCACTGGACCCTCCAAGACTGCCATCCGTATAATACACTGTCTCTCCCGCTCCCAGGATCAGTTGCCAAAAGTTCCTCAGGTTGGGTTGAGGTTTCTTACCTATGTCCTCATGTCCATGCTGGCATTCTGTCTGGCTTGAGCTTGCATGTGTCTTGTGCATGCTGTCACTATTGCTGAGTTCATATGAATAACAGCCCAGTTCTCTAGAAGATGCTATTTTTATTTGTTTTTCAAAAATGACATGCACGCATACAGTGTATTTTGATCTTATCTGCCCCTCCCCATACCTCTCTTTCTCCAGCTCCCCTGGGACCCAACACCCTGTCCCCCTGCCTACTCATCCTCTTTTAAAATCATTATTATTGGTGTTAATAGCTCCCCGAGTCCAGTTAGTGCTGACCGCATGCACACAAGCGTAGCTCCATGGAGCCTGACCCTTCAGGTGGACAGCGATACCGAAAAGCACCACCTCACAGCCGACTTGGAGTCCTCCTGGCCTGTGTGTGAGTGTACTTGGGTGTGCATGTGATCATCGGCAAACATGTTCAGGGGACCTGGTATGCAGAGTGGTGTGCTTAGTGTTTGGTTGTGTGTGTGTGTGTGTGTGTGTGTGAGAGAGAGAGAGAGAGAGAGAGAGAGAGAGAGAGAGAGAGAGAGAGAGAATATGCATCAAATCCTCAGCATGCACATCTTGAATCTGCACAATCTTGGTCAACTACATGTTTTTAAAGGAAGCAGGACACACTGGCACCCCTTTGTGCCCCCTCGTTTCCCCACTCTTGTCTGAGCAGCCGAAGTTGGGTCCCCACAAGCTGTGTGTTCAGGAACCGTCACAGAGCTCCAGATATTTCCTCTTCAAAAATACCCATGATGCATCATATGAGGCCCAACCCAGAGAAGAAGCTCAGCTCCCATCACACAAGTGGGGTCGAGCACTGTTCGTGAAACAATCCGGGTGGGTGTGGATGTGTCTGTAGAAACAACCTGGAGGGGGGGGCCTGGAGAGATGGCTCAGCGGTTAAGAACGGTTAAGAGCGCCAACTGCTCTTGCAGAGGACCCAGGTTTGATTTCCAGCACCCATATGGCGCCTAAGAACCGTCTTTAACTCCAGTTCCAGAGAAATCCGACCCACACAGATGCACAAACCTACATGCAGACAGTGCATTCATATACACACAAAAAGTAAATAAAAATTAAAAAAAAAAAAAGAAACAACCTGGGGAGAGGTTATAACTGAGTCTCTGGAAACAGCCTGAGAAACTACAGCTAGGTCTCTGGAAACCGTTAGGGGAGTGGGGGGTGGGGGGGAGGAGATCTTCTGTAGCCGGGTCTCTGGAAACCACTAAGGTATTGTTACTGGGCATGTGGGTGCATCTAGGGAACAGCTAGGAGGCTATACTTGGGTCTCTGGAGGCCATTGCAGCAGCCTCTCCAAGGACTAGTCATGAGCAAGGCACATCTGCTCAGAGCACCTCCTAGATGTGGAGTAGAGACCGCAGCCTCCAGTTCCAGCAGAGTTGACTTGCTGCCTTTCCAGGACTAGATGATGACCTCATGTGTCTTCAGGTAGGCAGAGGACCCAGGTACACCAGGCTTAGCGTCTGATGATGGCTGCATACGTGCTGGACTCGGCCACAGTCTCTGTGATCGGTGGGGACACAGCTCTGACTGTCTGCTGTGTGAGGGCTCTGTGATCCAGCTGAGCATATGTCACTTCCTGAGGGTCCCTTTCAGCTGGGGTCTGTGCGAGAGAGGTCCAGGAGACTTAGGGTGGCTGAGGGGAAGGACAAGCCCTGCAGTAGGGTCTCCGTGTGTTATAGTAACCTCATCCTGTGGCTCTTTCTCAGCGGTTTCAGGGTTGTCTGCCTGACCCATAGACAAGGCATGTCACTTCCTAGGTGAGCCACACAAGACAGAGTCGCTTCTCCTGTTTGCTCTCTTCGATGCACCCTCTAGGGAAAGCTGGCTGCTGAGAAGAGCCTTCCTGCTCACAGCCATGAGAATGTATCATCCTGAACAGGGGCCATTCAGCACACTGGCCTGCATGTGACTGCAGCCCTGTCAGCACTTCCTGCCTCCTCCCTCTCCCACACTCCTCATCCAAGAGACTGGGGCCAAGTTGATCTTCTAAGCAATAGAAGATCAATACAAAGACCTACCGAGGTTTCTGTCCCTCTGTCCTCAGGAAGTGTGTCAGCTTTGGTTATGTCTGTAAAAACATAACGGTCAGCTCACTTTGGTGGATGCTAGAAGACTATATAACCACATCCTACCTGACCCAGAACCCTCTAGAATGCTCCCAGACATTCTTTCCTCCTAGCTTCCCAAAACACTGGGTTCCCCCTTCCCTGTTTCTCAGATCTTTACCTGGCCTCCTGTCCATGCCATTAGCAGCTGGGATGGGCCTGAAGGGAAACATAGGTGAGCATTGGGGGCTAGCTAGAGGCAGAGGACTGGGCGAGGGTAGAGAGTCACCCCAGGGCTCTCACCTCTCCTCTGGTCTCTGTTGCTGGCCCTTGCTGCTCAGGAGCCCTGGGAATAGTTAGAAGTCCACATTTAGGAGGGAGTTCATATTCCCCGCACCCTCCAACAGCCTACCAAAGCCAGCCCCCATCCCAGACACCTACCCTGCCTTTTCAGATGGTGTTTGTAGAGGCAGAAGAGAAGCCAAAAGAAACAGAGGATGACGACCACAGAGACCCCAATGAGAACATAAACGTGATCTGTCTTCAGCCCAGGTGTGTCTAGGAAAGATGGGAATCAGGTCATCAGCGGTGTGCATGTATTGAGCACCCACTCTACATGCGTGTGCTGGTTGCTCACCATGACTATGTCTATGTAAAATCTGAAATGCACAGTAAATAGCCTCACGCATGAAATCATGATCCCCATGTTACCCATCTGGGACCTGAGTGCAGATCTTGTCTGTGCTCCAGGACACACTAGCCACTGGCAGCGCTGAGATCTGACTAATGCCAAACAAAGCCCCACCTTCCCCAACTTCCACAGCAACACCCATGCTTGGGGGATCTGATATCACTGTCCCTCATGGCTACTGTTATGACTGCCCAAGGCACCTCTGCAGGAGGAATCTGGAAAGAGAATGTAGGGGCCCATTCTGGAGAGAGCAGGCTGCTTTCTTCTCATCCCTGGGACTCCTAGACCTCCCTCTGGGTTTATGCCACCCAGGGGAGTCATCTATGAAGGTGGGAACACCTTCCCTATGCGCTCCCCAATGTGACAGCTACGAGTGACCACTGACCCTTCCGTTTAGCTGGATGAATACTCAGCCACACTGGCCCCGTTTCAAAGGCTCTGCAGTCACAGGTGGCTGGCTAATGACGTCAATCCAGTCCCCACGGATAAAAGCACTTCCTTCATGCTAGAAGTTATATGTTGGACAGCATTTCCCACCGTGCTCAGCAGTGCTTTGCAGAGGCTGAGAACCAACAAGAAAAGGAGCAGGACTCCTGTACAATGCCCTCCTTGGGCTCTGTGCTGGATAGCTTTAGTGTCAACTTGACACACCTGGGTTCAGGGAGCCTCAATTGGGGAACTGGCTCCATTGGATTGGCCTGTGGCCACATCCGTGGAGTATTGTCTTGATTGTCAAGCAATGTGGAAGGGCCCAGCCCACAATGAGTGGTGCCACCCTGGGCAGGTTGTTATGTACCGTATAAGAAGGCAGGCTGCGCATGAGCCAGGGGAGCAAGCCAGTGAACAGCATTCCTCCATGACCTGTGCTTCAGCTTCTGCCTCCAGGTTCCTGCCCTGAGTTCCTGCCTTGGGCTCCCTAAATGATGAACTGTGACCCTGAATAAACCCTTTCCTCCCCAAGTTGGTGTCGGTCAGAGTGTTTTGTCACAGCAATGGAGGACAAACTAGAACAAGCTCTGACTGAGGGCAAGAATCCCCATCTCTACTTCAGACTCCTCACAGCAGCCCCTGACCTGAAGAAACCTGGTCTCAATAGAATCCTGTCACCTGAGCCTGGCAGCCAGCATTATCATCCATCCCCCTGCCTCCTTTAACATGTACCCTCCTCGACCTTTGTATTCACTGTCCCACATCACAGGTGACCACATGGGGTACAACCCACCTCTCCTCTCCTCCTGGGAAGTACCCACTGTCCTCCCCTTCTCCTAAGACAATATCTTCACCATCCTTTTAAAAAGAATCAGACAAACGCCCCTTGGAGGCCCTTCCCTCCACACCTTGTCCACACCCAAGACTCAAGACCCTGCCTGCCAATCTGTCCCTTCTCTGTATCTTACTGTAGCTTAAATTATACCTACCACTGCTTACATATAACATATTTATAACTGTATTTCCATATCATGTAGAGTCACATGCTGCACACTGAAGTTACAATTATAACCATGAACTATCTGTAATATTACAACAGAGGGGGCTGGAGACATGGCTCAGCAGTTAAGAGTACTGGCTGCTCTTGCAGAGGACCAGAATTCAGTTCCCAGCACACACATGTTGACTAATAGCCATCTGTTTTTCTGGCCTCTACAGGCATTGTGTGCAAGGTACATTTACATATATGCAAGCAAAACACTCATAAACATACAAAATAAGTAATTTTAAAGCTTATAACTGAACTGAACACTTTCTATACCCTAGTGATGGTGATGGTGTGCCTGCCATTGTGTTTGGTTATCTCCAGAATCTGGGGAGGCATTTGTATATACCCTATACAGCTGTGCAGTTGGCTGTACTAACTTAACTGCTGTGAGTAACATCATATTCACATAATGACACAATGGACTACCAATGGAGCATTTCTCAGAACACAGTTAAGTGACATACATAACCATGTGGGTTATGGGAACATTTCCCAGAGCAGAGCACCATTGTTAAGTGACACACAATGTATACATTTAGATATAGTGTATATAAATGCACAGTTAACTTTATATAATGTTAACTTCTATCTTATAATTCAAAATATGCAAATAGCATGTATATAACTAAAAACTATGTGTTCTATGTAGATGCATGCTAGCCACTGACAGGTATTTTGGCAGGCAATCACCCATGCTTCCTGGTAAGGGGTAGGAGAGGACTGCTGCCCTTTTAAATAATTGTTAGTATGCCGAGCTTTGCTTTAGGTTAGGACCTCAGAGAAACCTACAAGGAGCCAGGCAATTTAGCTGGATCACTTCTCCTACGTGACTCAATAAACTATTGTTTTTTTAATCATAGAATCATATTCTATACTAGGCCATTAAATGAAATTGTGAACTATCATTAAAAAAATATATTCTATTTCAAGCACATAAATCATACACTTTTTTTTTGAGACAGGGTCTCCCTTTAGTCCCAGTTAGCCTGGAGCTCACTCTGTAGACCAGAGTGGGCTTGAACTCACAGAGATCCACAAACCTTTGCCTCCCCAGTGCTGGGATTAAAGGCGTGAGCCACCATACCCAGCACTAAAGAAGGTTCTTACCCCCCCCCCACGTGGGTGCTGGGAATCGAACCCAAGTCCTCTGCAAGAGCAGTCAGTGCTCTTAACCACTGACCTACCTCTCTAGCCCCATAGATTATACACTTTTAATTTTTTTTTAATTTGTTATTTTCTTATGTGTATGAGTGTACTGTCTGCATGTAGGTTGGTGCACCCATTGTCGTGCAATGCCGCGGTCAGAAGAAGGTGTCAGATTTCCCTGAAACTGGAGTTAAGAGACAGTTCTTAGCCACCATGTGGGTGCTGGGAATTGAACCCAGGTCCTCTGCAAGAGCAGTTGGTGCTCTTAACCGCTGAGCCATCTCTCCAGCCCCAATTATACACTTTTAATATGTAATGTATTCTATGTATCCATATATCATTATGGCGTTATATAGTATATAATAAGCTATATATTACAAACAACATAACACATGACATCATTTAATATCTAATAGCATACATTATGTTCATATATAATGATACATTATATTGTTATATTAATTACATTGCTTTTATAATGTGAAAAAATTCAATATACTGTAGATTTTATATCTGAATTTTACATTATAATTTTACTTTCTGTGCATTGAATATATTCCTGTGATTCATCCTGTCTGCCCAATAGCATTCACAAACGCAGGGTCATTCCTCTTCATTCACAGGAAGGGTCCAGTCGGCCGCACCTCCATGTGTGGTGCGTGCAAAGTAAGACAATATTTGCGGTGAAATCAAATACTGGATAGATATCTAGGGCTGCTTGGCAGAGAAACTCAGAAATTGGCCTCAAAGACAGTAACAAGGCTCGGGTCACACCCTCCACAGACTGTTCATGACCTGGGTCTCCTCCTTGGAAGGTCACGGCCAAGGACCCAGGGAACAGTGCAGTGGGACAGCCTGAGACAAGAAGTGAGAAAAGCAAGCCAGACTCAGCCAGGAAGAGCAGCCACCTTTCACAGGCCACACCCACCCCCTGGCGTTTTCTCTCTGGGGACCTTCCATCCCTGTCACGTACAGTCATGGGAAGTCCCCATCGCTCTCACAGAGCCTGAGTGTGGATGACTGTGGTTAGTGTCTCCATTATACAGAGGAAAGATGAATAGTGAAGCTCATCCGACAAGGGGGTAGCATACACCTGGGATGTAGCTGTAGGGATTTGTTCTACCCCAAATCCTCTTGGGGCTGGAGAGATGGCTCAGGGCTTAAGAGCACGCTCGACTGCTCTTGCAGAGGACCGGGGTTCGATTCCCAGCACCCACAGGGCGGCTGAGAATCGTCTTTAACTCGGGGAATCCGACACCCTCTTCTGACCGCAGCATGTAGGTTGGTGCACCTACATGTAGACGGTACACTCATACACATAAAATATCGAGCCGGGTGTGGTGGTGCACGCCTTTAATCCTAGCACTTGGGAGGCAGAGGCAGTCGGATCTTTGTGAGTTCAAAGCCAGCCTGGTCTACAGAGTGAGTTCCAGGACAGCTGGGGCTACAGGGAGACCCTGTCTCAAAAGACTAAAATAAATAAATAAATAAATAAATAAATAAATAAATAAATAAATAAATAAATAAAATAGTGCCGTGCGTGGTGGCACAGGCCTTTAATCCCAGGCAGAGGCAGGTGGATCTCAAACTGGTCTACATAGCTGGGACTAAAGGGAGACCCTGTCTCAAAAATACCAAAAAAAAAAAAAAAAAAAAAAAAAGG
>VZQC01011202.1:696917-750098 GCA_009823505.1 Rhizomys pruinosus | reverse complement strand
AAAAAAAAAAAAAAAAAAAAAAAAAAAAAAAAAAAAAGGAGGGGAAGAGATTAGAGGGCCAGTCTACAATGTACCTGGTGTGAAGTTACAAATTATCAGTGACATCCCTGAGCCTGGTGACATCAGGCCTTACTGTGTTCTTGCTGGTGCTTGCCAGGACAGAGGATTGGGGAGAGCCTCAAGCCAGCATCGAGCCCCCAAATAAACTCCTCCAACTAAAAGCTCAGTCACCTGCAGAGAGCAGGGCTCTGTATAAGAGGACCTGATGTCCAAGATGTTCTGTGAAGAGGACAGGCTTAGCATTAAGAGCTGCCTAGAGACCTTCTCTTGAGCACCCATCTGAGCACCTATCTAGCTATATCTCTCAGTCTTAAACACCAAGAGACTCCTGAGAGCACATGACAGGGCAGACAGGATACCCTCAGCCTTCCCACTGGGGGCTAGAGCTTCTGCTTCTCCCATGGCCTGACTCACCTCACAGAATTAGCACTGGGCAGCTCCTGGAATGTTCTGGAAGGACACAGAAGTGGCTGGACCCTCCTGCTCATCTCCTGGGATGATCTGGGCTCTGACCGCACATAGGACACAGATTGCCCCAATCCCAAGATCACCCCAAAATACCAGCCAGTTCAGCCTTGCCTGGACTGTGAGACCTCCTCCATGGGAAAGGCCCACCCCAGAGGGCCACCACAGGTTCTGACCCACCAGAAAGGACAGGATAAAATACCATGCTGTGCTGGTATTTGAATAATTGAATAGTTTCAATTATCAACTTGACCCACCTGGATGGAGGGGACTATACTGAGAAATTACCCCCATTGGATTGGCTTGTGGGGCATTTTCTAGATTATTGACTGATGTGGGAAGGTGCAGCCCACTGTGGTGGTGCTTCCTCTGGGCAGATGGTCCTTGATTGTATAAGAAAGCAGGCTGAGCAGAGGCCAGGGGAGCAAGCCTACCTCCATCTGTGCTTCAGCTCCTGCCGCCAGGTTCCTATCTTGACTTCCTGCCCTAACTTCCCTCAATGATGAACTGTGATCTGGGCATTGAAGATAAAATAAACCCTTTCCTCCCTGACTTGTTTTTGGTCAGTGGTTTTATCACCGCAATAGAAAGTAACTAGAGGGTTGGAGACATGGCCTAGCGGTTAAGAGCACAAACCGTTCTTGCAGAGGACCCGAGTTCGATCCCCAGCACCCATATGGTGGCTGAGAACTGTCTTTAACTCCAGTTCCAGGAGAACTCTAGTTCCAGGGGAATCCAAGACCCTCTTCTGACCTCTGCGGCATTGAGTGTCATGAGTGCACAGACCTACATGCAGACAGTACATTCATACACATAAAAAATAAATAAAATTTTTAGCCTCCAATTCAAGTGGTATGTGTATGCATGTATGTTTGTATGTATGTATGTGTATTCTTATGTATATATATAAAACTATGTAAATATATATATAAAAAGAATATAAGCTGGGCGTGGTGGCACACACCTTTAATCCTAGCACTTGGGAGACAGAGGCAGGCGGATCTTTGTGAGTTCAAGGCCAGCCTGGTCAACAGAGTGAGTTCCAGGACAGCTGGGGCTACAGGGAGACCCTGTCTCAAAAAAGACCAAAAAAAAAAAAAAAAAAAAGAATATAAAGTTATACTTCTTTTTACCTGCATGCAACTTTCCAGTTAAAATGTGAATCTCTAAATGTGTTTTGGAATTAACCTAGTTTATTTTCAGAATTTGTAATTTTGATTAATGTGTGGAGTGTATATATGCATATTTTGGAATAATATAAAATTAATGGTAACAAAAAAAGAGAGAAAAACTTATTCAAAGAATTGACCAAAACAGTAAACTTGTCCATCAAAAGGGTTATAAAATACTGAGAAAAAGATGCAAGACAGGACTTAACATGTATGACAGAATCCATGAGCTCTGGTGGGGAGTGGGGGGGGTGAGGGGTGGGCATGGATGGAATGGATGGGGGAATGAGTCTAAATTTGATTAAGAAATGTATGAAATGCACTCAATAAAAATTAACTTAAAAAATAAGTAAATAAATAAATAAAAAATTTTTTAAAAGGAAAGTAACAAAAAAAAATTAGCCGGGTGTGGTGGCACATGCCTTTAATCCTAGCATTTGGGAGGCAGAGACAGGTGGATCTCTGTGCGTTCAAGGCCAGCCTGGTCTACAGAGCGAGTTCCAGGACATCTGGGGCTACAGGGAGACCCTGTCTCGAAAAGACCAAAAAAAAAAGTAACTAGAACATACACTCAGTGAAATGGCATGCATCCCATTAGAAAAGTCTGTTCCCCACCACCATTGCTGAGACCCAGACCTTCCCATCAGAGACAGCTCTGTGGTGACCCTAGACTAGAGCTGTGTCCAGGCTATTCATGCTCTCAGAGAAAACAGTGTTCTAGAGCCATCAGGGATGATGGCACAGGAGACACAAGGGTCAAGGGAGGGGAGAAGCCTTGAGATCAGGAGAACCCAGGGAAAGCTAAGGCAGGGGGGGTAGAGCTAGCAGTAGAGTCCAGGAACCTAGGGACTGACCTGAGGGTTCTTCTGAGTCTGGGTCAGGAGCCTGGGTAGTGTCCTCACTGGTCACCTCCAGCTCCAGGTTCTTACTGCGATCAGACCAGGCGTTCCCTAATTGATAGAGGCAATGATAACGTCCAGCATTTCTTTCATTTACTTTGTCAAGGAAGAACCTGACCTCTTTCTTAGCATCTGGAGTCCTCTTCTCATCTTTGACTCTCAAGCCTTCCTTCTCTAGACGGAATATGTCGAACTCAGCAGAGCTCCTGCACACTATGGTCACAGAACTCCCCCAAGGGATCACAGAGCCTGGCTCAGCAGAGATGGAAGGTGTCGGCAGGCGTCCTAGGAGGAAGCAGAGCAGAGATCTCAGTGTCCATGATGAGGAGATCACCCAAACACAAAATCAATTCAGGAAGACCATCCCATGTTCTCACTAAACTTTGTATGTTGTCCAGCCCTGATCACAGTGGAGCTTTACAACATCCACACTCTCCCTGTCCACTTCCCACCCATTTGAATTCCCATCACTGTTGTTAGTTCTTGTTATCTGACAAGAATACTGAGCCCCGGGCAGGGAGGCTGGGGAGATGGCTGAGCAGAGGACCCAGGCTTATTCCCCAACACCACATAACAGCTAACAACCACCTGTAACTGTAAGTCCAGTTCCATGGGATACAACGCCCTCTTCTGACTTCCATAGGTATTGCATGAAACGTGCACTTACACATATGTGGGAAATACACTTGTGCACATAAAATAAAAATAATAAATACTTTATGGAAAAAACAAAAGATACTGAGCCCAGGTATATCTTGGGCCTGGCTAATGTTCATTCAAGGGAGTCTCTCAGAGTGTCCTGGAGCTGTAGCTACCTGCTGCAAAGCCTGCACCGGGGACCTCAGACCTCCCTGCCTGTTCCAGGGACCTCCCTGCCCATTCCAGGGACCTCTCGGCTTTCCTCTGTATTTTCCACCTTCCTCTCAACCTTCTTTCTATTTGCTGATATTGAGGCTTTAAAAGAAAGCCCAACTGCCTCAAGGTCTAGCGGTAGGAAGAGTGGAAATAAAACCCTGTTACACTGAAACATCACAATTGCCCCATAAATTCACCAATATGTATAATTATGTTGAAAGACAAGCTTAAAATGCTCACATTTACAGTGTTCAATATGATCAATTGATCCAAGTATTCATTGTGGAATAGCTAAACCAAGCTAATCAACATGTAGACTATACCTCACATACTTATTTCTCTGTGGGGATAACATTGAGTGTTTGCCCCCCTTCAACAATTTCCAAACTTACAACTACATGGTTGCTAAACATATTACACAACTGATCTCCTGCCCATACTCATGTGAAAATGCGATTTTGTGTCCTCAGATCAAGATTTCCCCATCACCTCTCCTTCCTTCACCCATTCTTCCAACCATTCATTTAATCCCTTGTCATTTAGAGACATCTTCTGTGTTCCCACAACTCCACTTTAGAAGACACAATCTCTGTCTTTGAAAAGAGGATTTATGTTGACAGCATAATTGTCCAATACATGGCCACAGAGCGAGATGAGCATGCCTGAGGAGAGTACAAGAACCTCAGGGGCAGTTGAGAGTGGAGCTGTCCTTCCTGGGAAATCAAGGCAAGAGTACTTGAGAGACATGTAAACTCCCTGCACCTAGCGGACAGGGACACAGAGCATCATGCAGTGAAAAAGCCACATGCAAATGTCGGTCAGAGGACACAGACCTTCAGCTAGACAAGAGAATCCATTCAGGAGACCAACACAGGACATGGTGAGGATAGTTAATACAAAATATCCTGTTCTTCAAAACCACCAAGCCATGCATAAGACAACATAGATGGGGGCTGGAGCCATGGTTCAGAGGTTAAGAGCACAGCTGCTCTTGCAGAAGACCAGGTTTGACTCCCAGAACCCACATGGCAGCTAACAACTGTCTGTAACTCTAGTTCTAAGGGATCCAACGCCCTCTTCTGTCCTCTCCAGGTATTGCATGACATGGTGCACTTACATACATGCAGGCATACATTCATACATATAAAATAAATAAATAAGGGCTGGAGAGATGGCTCAGTGGTTAAGAGCACCGACTGCTCTTACAGAGGACCCAGGCTCAATTCCCAGCACCCACATGGAGGCTAATAACCCTCTTTAACTCCAGTTCCAGGGGAATCCAACACCCTCTTCTGACCTCTGTGGCATTGCATGACAGGGGTGCACCAACCTACATGCAGACAGTAAACACATAGGCGGATCTTTGTGAGTTCAAGGCCAGCCTGGTCTACAGAGTGAGTTCCAGGACAGCTGGGGCTACAGAGAGACCCTGTCTCGAAAAGACAAAAAAAAATAATAATAATAAAATATTTTTATTTTTTTAATAAAATAAATTTTTAAAAATTTAATAAATAAATAAATAATAAATTTTTATAAAAAGATAATGTACTAGCTTGATTTAGTCACTCCGTAGTATGTATTTATTTTGAAATATGAAGCACTCTGACACAGTGAATAAATAAAAATCGATTTAAAAATTAAATTAAAAATCAACCTTTTTCTCCAGAGCTGGGGGAAAAACTACAGTGTTCAATAAAGTGAAAGAAAGTCAAAGAATCTAGCAAGCTGGTGGACAGGACGATAGGGACAGGATGTGAGAGGCATGAAGCTCTGATTCTGTCTCAGGAGAAACTGTGTGAGGCCTCAGGAAGGGGACTGAGCATGGAAGTAAAAACACAATGAAAAGCTTCCGATAACATTGAAAAACTGTGGAAAGTGAAAGGATGATACTTGTCCTTCTGCAAGAAGTGGACGGGGAGGGGAAGGAGAAGGGGAGGGGGAGGGGAAGGAGAAGGGGAGGGGGAGGGGGAGGGGAAAAAGAAGGGGAGGGGGAGGGGGAAGGGGGGAGGGGAAGGGGATGGGAGGAATGGACTCAGGGAGCATCTGGGGAGGAAGTTGGCTCAATTTTATACAAAGAAAGGCCTGAGGCTAGGCATGTCGATCCACACCTTTAATCTCAACACTTAGGAGGCGGAAGCAGCTGACACTCTATGAGTTCCAGGCCAGCCTGGTCTACATATTGAATTTCAGGTCAGCCATGGCTACATAGTGAGACCTTGTCTCAAAAAACAATAAATCGTCTATGCAGCCACCAGGTCACACAGAACTCTGACCCCCATGTTCATCACAGCACACTTCACAGCAGCTGAGAGAGAGAATCAACTCAAGTGTCAGCCGGTGGGTGAAGAAAGAGACTGGTGCACAGTCACATCAGAACACTGCTAATCCTTAAGAAAGGAAATACTACTGTCAGTGGAGGGCACTATGTTAAAGGAAATAAGCAAGCTAGGCCTGGAAGGACAGATGGCATGCTCTCATTCCTGTGTGGAGTCTAAAAACATTCATCTTGCAGAGTTGAAAGCAGAATGGTTACCAAAAGGCTGGGGAGAGGGGTGCGTGGGCAAAGAGGATGCCGATCAAAGGTACAAGACTCCAGTTAGACAGCATCTGGTGCTCTGCTGTGCATCATGGCAACATGGGTTATTTCTTTCAAAATTCCAATGAAGGGCTGGAGAGATGGCTCAGCAGTTATGAGCACTGGCTGCTCTTGCAGAAGACGGGGTTTCCATTCCCAGCACCTACATGGTGGCTGACAACAGTCCATAACTGCAGTTCCAGGAGATCTGATGCCTTCTTCTGACCTCCTAAGGGCATTGCAGGACATGGATGCACTTACATACATGCACGTAATACACTCATACATATAAAACAAAAATAAATTTTGGGGATCATTTGAGTCAGAGTCTCTCTGTAGCCCCAGCTAGCCTGGAACTTGTTATGTAGACCAAGCTGGCCTTGAACCCACAGAGATCTGCGTACAAAATTCCATTGAAGATAGACATATAATGTTCTCACCACTAAAAGTGACAAGTGTAAAAGGTTATGGATGTGCAATTGAGTCTAATTTAATCACTGCATAATGTGAACATATATCAGACATCACATTGTATACCTCAAACATATATCACTGTTATTTGTCAATTAAGAACATATTTAGCCAGGCGTGGTGGCACACGCCTTTAATCCCAGTATTCGGGAGGCAGAGGCAAGCAGATCTCTGTGAGTTCAAGGCCAGCCTGGTCTACAGAACACGAGAGCTCCAGGCCAGCTGGGACTAAAGGGAGACCCTGTCTCAAAAATACCAAAAAAAAAAAAAAAAATTAAATAAGAAAACAAAGAAAGGGAGAGAAACCAGCTGAGTATGCACAGGGACCTCCTCCTGGCCTTACAAAGGGCTCACACTCCCCACATGCTCCAAGCCAAGGCAGAAGACATGACTCACCGTTCTGCGTGTGGATTGTCTGCCCCAGGTACAGCACTGGAAGAGAAGTCCCAGTGAGAAAAACGCCCTCTATGTGGCTTAGACGACTGACTCTGGAAAGGTCTGAATGGGGAGCAGACATGCAGCCTCCCATGATTACCCAGCCAGCTGGCCCCACATTAGGTCTGAGCATGGCCCTCCTTCTTGCTCTGAAATAGCTCTATTATATCTTCAAGGCCAGATACAGTCACACAGAGCTCTAATCCCAGCTACTTAGAGGATCAGAAGTCCAGGTCCTGACTGGACTACAAAGTGAGTTCAAAGTCAGCCCAAGCATCTGAGTGAAACTCTGCCCCAAAATAACAAGAATGGGGATAGGCAAGAAGCCATAGTCAAAGCTGAAGAACTATAGGCAATTGACAGCTGCTGAAGAGGAAGAGTAAGCCTTCTTGGAAGGTATGACACTGGGTGGGTTGACCACCACACTCTAGGGGATAGACCCCACACCCAAGAGCATTTAGGGAACATAAATTAGAATTGTATTTAATCATAATTGCCTTAAAAAATAAGAGAGGACAAAAAATTAAAAAAAAAGAGACATGAAGTGATACAGAAAGGACGGAGGCAGTGGAACTCAGAGAATATGGGAGAGGGGGTCTGGATATGTCCAAATACACTGTATGAAATTCACAAAGAATCCAAAGAATCAATGAAACAACTATTTTTAAGGGATAAGGATCTACCTCGGTTGTAGAGCACTTACCTAGCATGCACCAGGACCTGGGTTCAATCTCTAATACTAAGAATAAAACTGGTATCCCCAAGGCCTCTTCCTAATCTCCCTAAAGCTGAACTTGGCCTCACACCCCAACCTGCTTCCTAGCACTGAATACACAGGGGCAGCCTCCAAGTACGGGACATGGAGTGGGGACTTTCCTCCCAGGGGCCCCAGAGTCTCCTTAGCTGGTGTCAGGCCTGAGTGGGGAGTAGACCCCTTCCCTAATCACCTCCCCTATCCCTTAAGTTTCCAAGACTCACCAAGGACCAGCAGGGTGGCAGGATGAGGAGACATCATTCAAGGGTCATCAGCCTGACCAGGTCTGGAGCTGAAGTGCTGCAGTAGATGAGGGACAGGATGTGTATACTGGGACTGGTCATGAGGTTACTGCATCAGCTGCCTCACACAAAGAGGAGGAACTTTCTCTCCTCTCCCTTCCACTCTTCCCACTAGAGATGTAAAGGGTGTCAGGTCTTAGTCGGGTCCTGTCCTGAACCAACTGGGCTGAGGAAAGGTAAGTGCGCCACTCACCTCCCTCCTCCTCTACCTCCCCTCAGCGCCTGGCTGGCCATGTGGGCCCCATCAAAGGGAAGGTCTGCGCTTCCCCAAAAAAGTGCCCAACTCTGTAAACTCAGGTGCAGCTGGGTTCAGGCCCTGACCTGACATGCTCACCTTCCTGTTAGTCTGTGGGACACTGAATGAGATTGTGCCTGACAGTCCTCAGTCTGCAAGGTAACGGTCATTTTGAGTAAGATGTTACAACACTTGAAGCCCACATTTCCTCATGCTTAAAATGAGAATCATAAAATCTCCCCAAGTAATTTACTGTTAGTATTGTCAAAAATACAAACCAGATATTTTATATACTAAGTGCCTGTTCCTAATAACAGTTTTTACTTTCTTCATCATTCTCCTTGTTTGTTTCTTTGTTTCTGTGACAAAACCCTAACCCAAAGCAATTTGTGTGTGAGGGTGGGTTTATTTGGCTCACAGGTCCATCACTAAGGAAAGCTAAAGCAGAAACTCACTTGAGGCAGGAAATCTGGGGACAGGAACTGAAGCAGAGACCCTGGAGGAGAGCTACTTCCTGATTTGTGTCCCTCAGCTTGCTCAGCCTGCTTTCTTAAAAAAAAAAAAAAAAAATATATATACTAATAATATAGTATATATATATATGTATACTATTATTTATTTTTATTTTATGTGTATGAGTGTATTATCTGCATGTGTGTAAGTACACCAGGGTCAGGCAAAGCCCGTGGAGGTCAGAAGAAAGTGTCATATCCCCTGGAACTGGAGTTGTGGAAGGATGTTAGCCACCATGTGGGTGCTGGGAATCAAAGCTGGCTCCCCTCAAGAGCAGGCAGTGCTCTTAACCACTGAGCCATCTCTCCAGCCCCTCATCCTGGTTTCTTATACATCCCAGACCCACCAGTCCAAGAATGGTGCTGCCCACAGTATCCTTGGTCATCCTGCATCAATTAGTAATCAGGAAACATGGCCACAGGACAGTCAAACATGGGAAATTCTTTGATTGGGTTTCTCCTCTTATTTACTTTGGGGTTTTGTGTGTATGAGTGTTTCACCTGCATGAAAGTGCGCCCATGTGTGCCAGTGCCCCAGAAGTGAGAGACGGTGTCAGATCCCCTGGAACTGGAATTGCAGACACTTGCTAGCCACTATATGGGTGCTGGGATTCAAACACTGCAAGAACAGCCAGTGCACTTAACTTCGGAGCCATCTCTCCAGCCCCTGAGGCTTCCTCTTCCCATGTGACTCTAAGTTTAAGTTGACTCAACTGAAGATAACTATCTAGCTAGCTAGTTGTGTGTCTGTGTGGGGCTGTGTGTGCTCCACAGTGCATGTATGTGGGAATGGAACTTTGTGTGTGTGGCTTGAAGCAAGAAATTGTAAGACCTGTCCTGGGAGGTCTCCAGTTATCTGATATCTCTGTGGGCTTCCAGAGTTATCTGTAGCCAGAAGATTCGGGATATTACAATGATTCTTGCTTCGCCCTATCTCTGCAAAGTTCCAGGCCTGTTCCCTTGAGGCACTGAGCAGAATGTCACACCTCTAGTTACCTGTTGCACAAACCAAAGTTCTGCAAGCCCCCCCCATTAGAACCAGGTTGGCTCACCCCTCCCTTCTGCCTGCTCCCTACGTCCTTGCCCAAAGCACAGTAGTCTTGAATATATAGACCTCACTGACAGAAAATAAATGGAGTTCCTATCCTCCCCAGTTCTCCACGTGTGTGTGTGAGTCTGCTTATTTTTCCTACGGGTGATCTCTGGCGGTATTCCCTACCCCCTTCTTGCAGGAGCAGAGCCCAGAGACTGCCGGCCTGCAGGCAGGAGGCAAGTCCTGGAGCTGAGCCAAGAAGGGAAGGACAGCCTGTGGAAGGCGGTCATGCGTGACTCAAAGACACCACACCTGACAACTGGTGCCCAACGTGAGGCTTGACTTTCCACCAAAGGAAGAAGGAAACAAAGGTAAAAGGTATTTATCAGGCTGTGTTAGGAGCTGTAAGCCTCCTCATAAAGAGTTAACTCTGAAATAGCTTCAGAACTGTCCTCTAAAGATGCAGATATGCAGAGAAGCTTCCTACCTGCATACCTGAGGTTCCGGAGGTAGCTTATCACAAGTAAACAGCTTCTGCTGGAAGCCAGCAGCCCGCGGAGGAAGCTTATCGTGGGCAATCTCTGCCGGCGCGAGCAGCCAGCCCCGATANGGACTTAATAAAAGTAAATATGTGTATGTTAATCAACAAAATAAAAGAAAAAAAGAGAAAAATGCTCTGAAGGCTTGTGGAAGACTTACCTCTATTTATCTTTGTCCAAGGATGTTCTCTGTCCACCAGCAGCATTTCTGCTTTTTGTTTGTTTGCCAATTTGCTTTGTTTTGTATTTGTTTTGCCTTTTGTTCCACCTGAGGACAACCACACCTCAGCAGAGTGCTTACTATAGTCAGTGTTGTCTCTCTTCCAGGCAGGGACAGGGTGGTTCCTGCTCAGGCTATTTTCTGTAGGGTATCCATGGAGCACTTGGCTTCAGGTTCCCCACATCAAGCTTCTGCTCTGTCTCTACACCCTGCAGGTCTCCAGCCATGGTCACCCCCCCCACTCCCTTGCATCTCCACTTTTGAATCCCTTTCTCTCCAGGTCTTTGTTCTTACAGAAACTGCAACCAGAAAAGGGACAGCACTTCCCTGGCAGCTGTCACCAAGTCCTACTACATCTGCTCCTGGCTTCTCTGGTGAGGATGCATAGTCCTTATCTGTTTACCTCTTATATTCCTTTGCCTTCTCTGACCAGAATAGAATCTATTCTTTTCTATTCTGATTCTTGTTCTGCACCTGGTCACATATCAGCAATTTTTCTAATCCATCCTTTTACCTGGAGAAGCAGTTCATTTCTTTCTTGGACAATAATTTGAATTATGTCATTTAATAAATATTAAATTCTGCTTTATCCTAGTCTTTAGTCTGTCCCTCTACTTATTTTATGGAATCATTTAGATATTTGAATCATTTTAGTAGATACTTCAAATGACAAAGTGTTCTTCTTTTAATTTTCCACACATATTTTGCCATAATGTGTATTGATATTTTCATGTATTAACCTTAAATTTCTCTAAAATCCTGGCATTTCTATTTTGTTTGTTGTTTGATTACTTGGATTTGCTATATAGAGAAGGATATTTATAAATTATACATTGTTTATCTAATTCCAACTCTCATGTGTTCTATGTATGTTTCCCATAGTGTTTTATAATAATGTCAGTACTTTAAGTTATATGTTTTCCAAGGTATTGTGATATTTCTAATATTTAACAATAGATATATTTTTATTTTACATCAATAATACCATGCATGGTTTAATGTATTTCAACAATTGTGTCTTTTTTAGTAGGGAAATAGATACACACATGCATTTATATCTGTAAAACCATATATATATATATATATATATATATATATATATNTTTGTTCCACCTGAGGACAACCACACCTCAGCAGAGTGCTTACTATAGTCAGTGTTGTCTCTCTTCCAGGCAGGGACAGGGTGGTTCCTGCTCAGGCTATTTTCTGTAGGGTATCCATGGAGCACTTGGCTTCAGGTTCCCCACATCAAGCTTCTGCTCTGTCTCTACACCCTGCAGGTCTCCAGCCATGGTCACCCCCCCACTCCCTTGCATCTCCACTTTTGAATCCCTTTCTCTCCAGGTCTTTGTTCTTACAGAAACTGCAACCAGAAAAGGGACAGCACTTCCCTGGCAGCTGTCACCAAGTCCTACTACATCTGCTCCTGGCTTCTCTGGTGAGGATGCATAGTCCTTATCTGTTTACCTCTTATATTCCTTTGCCTTCTCTGACCAGAATAGAATCTATTCTTTTCTATTCTGATTCTTGTTCTGCACCTGGTCACATATCAGCAATTTTTCTAATCCATCCTTTTACCTGGAGAAGCAGTTCATTTCTTTCTTGGACAATAATTTGAATTATGTCATTTAATAAATATTAAATTCTGCTTTATCCTAGTCTTTAGTCTGTCCCTCTACTTATTTTATGGAATCATTTAGATATTTGAATCATTTTAGTAGATACTTCAAATGACAAAGTGTTCTTCTTTTAATTTTCCACACATATTTTGCCATAATGTGTATTGATATTTTCATGTATTAACCTTAAATTTCTCTAAAATCCTGGCATTTCTATTTTGTTTGTTGTTTGATTACTTGGATTTGCTATATAGAGAAGGATATTTATAAATTATACATTGTTTATCTAATTCCAACTCTCATGTGTTCTATGTATGTTTCCCATAGTGTTTTATAATAATGTCAGTACTTTAAGTTATATGTTTTCCAAGGTATTGTGATATTTCTAATATTTAACAATAGATATATTTTTATTTTACATCAATAATACCATGCATGGTTTAATGTATTTCAACAATTGTGTCTTTTTTAGTAGGGAAATAGATACACACATGCATTTATATCTGTAAAACCATATATATATATATATATATATATATATATATATATATATCTTTGTCAGGCATGGATGTTTGTATGCCATTGAATTTTCTCATAAGGCAGTTTGGATAGAGGTTATATTTTTTTTCTTTTTAACTCTTAGCATAGTGATTTATGTAAATGGATTTCCTAATATGAAATCACCCTTGCATGATAAACGAAACCCAATTTGGTCATGGAATATTAGTCTTTAATAACACACATGAATTCTGTTTGCAAATATTTTATTTAGGACTTAATGCATTTATAAATGAGGTTGATCTATAGTGCTGTTTCCAAATAGAAATTCTTTGGAATTCTGGTTTTCTTCTGGAGCTATAAACAGTAAAGTTATCCCTTATTTCAGCTTGGTTCATGAAGTCTTACCTAGTGTGGTGGCACATGTCTTTAATCCCAGCACTCTGAGATAGAGGCAGGTGGATCTCTGTGAAATCTAAGCCAGGCTGGACTTCATAGCTATTTTCAAGGCCTTTGGGCTTACAGGATGAATCTGTCTCAAAAATGAACAAACAACAATAACAAAAAGAAGAGAAAAATAATAAGAAGTCTTAATATTATTATACAGTGAAATAATGAATACATTGCTTAGTTATGGACAAGCACTAATTTAAAAGGAACAAAGTCTCTTCGGGTGCAAAGTGTATCTAAAAATAACTATTTGTAGAAGAATTTTATACTAAAATTAAGAGATTTATCCTTAAAATATTATAATATATTATAAAACAAGAGAATTGATGATATAATATACAGAAGAATAAGAAAGACAATTGTGAAGAAACTTCATCAAATCAGAACTGAGTTTTAATGTGAAAAATGACTTTATAAAGGTAGTATCATAAAAAGGAATACCAAATTTTGAGGAAAAGAGAGATTGTTTGAATAAACAATATGAAGAAATTTCCTGAACTCAAGTATGGAAAAATAATTGATGTCAACTTCAAATATATTATATAAAATATGTGAAAATTAAAATAGCAAAATTAATGGAAGAGAATACAAATATTTTTATAAGCTATGTATAGAAAAAGGAAAAAGAAGCTGGGCATGGTGGCACATGCCTTTAATCCTAGCACTTGGGAGGCAGAGGCAGGCAGATCTTTGTGAGTTCAAAGCCAGCCTGGTCTACAGAGTGAGTTCCAGGACAGCTGGGGCTACAAGGAGACCCTGTCTCAAGAAGACAAAAACAAACAAACAAACAAACAAACAAATAGTACCTATAAAATATGCTAAAGTATAGGTCTCAGAAATTAAAAATAAGGAACAAAAAATAAAATTTAAAATATGATGAAAGAGGCTGATGTGAGAACTTAGTAGCAATAAATGTTTACTTCATGTCAAATATGTTTATCAGAGGCACAGATGAAAAGTATGAGGAGTGGACAAAGGGATGCATGACTTGAAACATGATACATGTGATGAATTATCACAATGAGCCCATTCAATTAGGTCATATTAATTACAACAAATTAAATCCAAAATATCTTAATCATTTAGAGGGAGAGAGAGAGAGAGAGAGAGAGAGAGAGAGAAAGAGAGAGAGAGAGAGAGAATATTTATGATATATGGTCACATCCCATGGCCCACATGAGGCAGGCAGTCAGAGGACAGCTTACCAGAGTCACTTCTCTACTTCCACTATGTGATTCCTAGAAAATGAACCCAGGACTTCAAGTTTGGTGATAAATCCCTTCACCAGCTGAGCCATTTCTCTAGCCTCTAAATCTTGTTATTGTACAAGAAATAAAGAAGATAAGTACATTTTGGGAAATATTCACTTACAATATGTAACAGTTCAGAACTTGTCTAAAGTTATTTGATAACTTTAAGGGAAAAATTAACCAAATATACATATAAGTAATAAAAGTACCACAAATTACACAAATGAGAAGGTTCCAGGCAATATGAGAGACATAACTAGAAACTTTAGAAAACAAATATTTCCTTATTCTTTCACCATGAGTAGTACATTCATAATATTTTACTAAGACTGTGTTGAGATCACTATAGGAAGAACATTTTTTATTAAAGCAATTGTTTATATATTGCACATAAGAAACAGATCTAAGACAGCATTATTTAGAAAATCTATATATAAAGTTATGACCAAAGCTAAACCTATATCTGATAAGGGAAATAATAACACGAAGCATGTGATCCTGATGTTAGCTGAAGTGGAAACCAAAAGCATAAAATTTCATAAATTGAGATACTATGTAAGTCATTATATTCATAATATGGATATAAAATTTCGGAATACATGTCTTAAATATTAGAGAAAGTACTTCTATAGTCAGAAATGTACAAACAGATGCAAGAAATGGCTAATAAAAATGGGCTTGGCTGTACCACACACAAATGAAGAGAGATCAAATTGAACAATAATATATGGGTATAGAAAACCTGTGTGATAGAATCAATGTCTCTTCATGATAAAAAAAATCTTGTACAGTGTAGGTCTAGAGAGATCATACTTCCATATAATAAGGCTGTACATGGAAAGCCCCTTCAAAAATCATAATGAATGAATGAGAGAGAAGCTAAAGTCATTTCTTCTAACTTCAAAAGCAAGACAAGCTTGACATCTCTTCCCACCTTTCTTGATAAAACACTAGCAGTGTAGATGAAAGACTTCTGCAAAAGAATGAAATATGATGCCCCTAAGTTTGAAGGAAGTAGAGAAATATCCTTTTCTCCCAATAATGTTTCCATAAATAGAAAAATTGAAAATCTCACCAAATATTTATTAGAACTAATAAATCCAGTAAAGAAATGGGATGCAAACTCAACAGGTAAAAGGAAGTAGCTTTACTATGAATACTATGAATACGTACATAGAGACATGTATAGAGAAACACAAAAAATATATGCTAATAAAAATCATGAAACTTTGTGGGAATGGAACTTTCTGTGTGGCTTGAATTGAGAAGTTGTAAGACCTGTCCTGGAATGATCTCCAGTTATCTGATATCTCTGCTGGCTTCCAGAGTTATCTGTAGCCAGAAGACTTGGGATATCACAATGATTCTTGCTTCGCCCTATCTCTGCAAAGTTCCAGGCCTGTTCCCTTGAAGCATTGAGCAGAATGTCACACCTCTAGTTACCTGTTGTGCAAACTGGAGTTCTGCAGCCCCCCCAATTAGAACCAGGTTGGTTCACCCCTCCCTTCCACCTGCTCCCCACTTCCTTGCCCAAAGCACCGCACCATAGTCTTGAATATATAGACCTCACTGACAGAAAATAAACGGAGTTCCTATCCTCTCCAGTTCTCCACGTGTGTGTGTGTGTGTGTGTGTGTGTGTGTGTGTGTGTAAGTCTGCTTATTTTTCCTTTGGGTGATCTCAGGTGGTATTCCCTCCCCCCTCTTGTGGGAGCAGAGCCCAGAGACTGCCAGCCTGCAGGCAGGAGGCAAGTCCTGGAGATGAGCCAAGAAGGGAAGGACAGCCTGTGGAAGGTGATCACGCATGACTCAAAGGCACCACACCCGACAACTGGCGTCCAGAACACGTGGCTCTACTGTCAATCAAAGAAGAAGGAAACAAAGGAAAATGGTATTTATCGGGCTGTCTCTCTTAGCCCTGATTTCCCCATGTGAGGGAAATCTCAGAGGGTTTTGCCATAGGGATAAGGAGATAACCCCTAACCAGGGTAGTCACGATCAGCTATGGCATATCTCCATGGAATTTAACTCTTTTCCCATGAGAGATTAATCTTTGAATCTGCTTTAAGTCTCTGTCCTCCATACAGCCATCTTTGGCACATCTCTGGGGAATTCTCTCTTCCTGTGAGATTAGTCTTTTTAAACTGTCTCTTTCCCTAACCACTAACACTTCCTATCTCTCTTTATCATGGGTAACAAACAGACACCTCAAAAGACCCACAGGCTAAGAGAATAAAAACGCACCTCAAGAGTCAAGGAGTTAAAATTTCCACGTGGGAAGCTGCCTACTTTTGGAGTGAAACTCTTAATATTGCCCTGTGGATGTCCCCTGCAGACTTATGGAATTCAGAATCCGGGACACATGTGGCACAGGATGCTAGACAATGAGAAAATGCCCTGGCATCTCTCACGTTCTTGTCTCTACTAGCTGCGGTGAGACAATGCTTAGGCCCTTCTCACCAAACCAAGCCAGGAAAGGAAAACAACAAAATTAAATCACAGACCTCCTCCTCCCAAGAACCTGCTAAAATTTCCCCTGAGAACCCCAATAAAATTCCATCTGAAAGCCCCCAAGCTTCAGACCCAGTAAAAATAGAACAGGATAATAAAAACATCCAAGAGGCTAACCTTAACCTTTCCCCTAGTTATCAGCCACTCCCTCTCAAGAGGCCACAAACCCCTTCAGCCTCCTCCCTCTCTGCTACAGAAAAACTGTGCCAGATTTGGGATAATCCAGACCTTCAATTACAGGTGTTCCCTGTTAATTTAGTTCTGACTCGGGCTTGCCCTCTAAACTGGTACCTCTACCAGGCAAGTGAGTTGAAAGAACTTAGGCAAAGATTGGACCCCTAAGCCCCGGCAGAATGTGGCTGCCCGGCTTGCTGGCCATGCATCCTAGTAGTTGGAAGTGGTCCTGGGTTTGGAGTCGGGCTCTAGTGCCATAGTGAGGTCCTGTGTCAGGGCTCAAGAGCAGCCCACCACTGCTCCAGGCAGGTACCTGGGCATCAGGAATCCCCCCCACGTCCTGCCAACAACTGGAATTGAGGAGAGAGTATCCAGTGGATTAAGAGAACCTTCAGAACAGGAAAGGAAGAGTGACTTAGATTTCCAATATCCAATATATAAACAAAAGTGAAAGCCTGAAACCTAGACAACTCAACACTCTATAAACAAGGAGGGAGGAAGAAAGAAAGAAAAAAGCATTGCAAGGAGGCAAGCAAAATAAAACAAGCTTTCAGCCTTCAGCACACTGAAAAGGCATTTGAGATTTGAATCACAAAAGGGAAAACCACATGCCAGGGACACGACAAAGGGACAACATGGGAAAGGTGCAGGATAATTCCGCACCAAGCTCTACCAACCTGGTAGGAAATAGCTACAATGGGATCCCCTTGGAGGTGACCCCAGAAACAGACCTTAGAGGAATAATTGCAGACCTAAGCAGAGAAATTAAAGAAAATAAAGAAGAATTCAGAGAACTAAAGAGAGAGAATGAAAAACTCAAAAAGGACCTAGAGGGATAGAATAACAAACTTTGAAAAGAACTAAAGGAAGGGATTGACAAACTCCAGAAAGAACTAGAGAGAGAAAAAGACAAACACCTTAAGGAGGTAGAAACACTGAAAAAGGAAGCCAACCAACGAAGTAAGGGGCACCAAGAAGAGATCAAGAAACTCAAAAAGGAAATGGATACATTAAAGAAATCACAGGATGAAATGAAAAAGTAAATAGAACACTCATCCAGTCAGGAAGAAAGGAAAGGAAAAAGCCTCAGAAATAGAATGGAGGAAGCAGAACAAAGAATATCAGATCTGGAAGATAATACAGAGCAACTAAAAATCTCAAATATTATGAAAAATTTAAAAATACACAAAAGTGGAACAACCTGGAAATATGGGACACTATGAAAAGAACAAACCTATGCATCATAGGAATAGAGGAAGGAGAAGAATCTCAAGAGAATATTATTGATTAGATCTTCAACAGAATAATAGATGAAAACTTCCCCAAACTAAAAATAGACAAACCCATTCAAATACAAGAAGCACATAGGACTCTAAATAGACAAGATCAGAAAAGAAACTCCCCACACCATATCGTAGTCAAAATGCCAGATGCTCAAAACAAAGATAAAATTCTGAAGGCCACAAAATAAAAACAAGTCACATACAAAGGGAAACCCATCAGAATTACAACTGAATTCTCAGCACAAACCAAGAAAGCAAGAAGAACATGGAGCAAAGCATTCCCAGTGTTAAAGGACTATGGATGCCAACCCAGAATACTTTGCCAAGCAAAAATGTCAATTACAGTTGAAGGAGAGAGAAAAATCTTCCAAGACATAAACAAGGGGGCTGGAGAGATGGCCTTAGCGGTTAAGAGCGCAGGCTGACCACCTTCAGAGGACTTGGGTCAAGTCCCCCAGCCACCCACATGGTGGCAGAGGCGAAGAAGCCCGTTGAACTCCTCAATTCCAGGAGAGAACTCCAGTTCCAGTGTCGTCCGTAAATCAGACGCCCTCTATTCGGACGCCCCCCCCGCGGCAACGTGCAACTGACCACAGGTGCACAACCTGGCAGCAGACAGTAAACATTCATACACGTACAGAAAAAAAAAAAAAAAGAATACAATGTTCTGAAAACCAACTCTCCAGCCCAGAAAATCTTGAAGCAATTCAAAGGGCATAAGAGAGGAGCAACAATCTCCTAACACCTAGGAAAAGAAAATAATAAAAATATAACCATAAGGAGTAGAATCAGAGACTAAAAAAGTCAAAATGGTCTAATGTGAAAGGAAAAAACATCCACTTTCAATTATAACCTTAAATGAATGAATATAATGGGAATGGGCCTGCTCCCCACTCAAAAGGGCTCAAAAGGCATAGACTTAGACTGGGAGAATGATTAGAAAAACAAAATCCATCTATATGCTGTCTAACAAGAAACCCATCTCTCAATTTCCCCAAATTCAAAGGACAAAGACTAAACTTAAGGTGAAAGGGATGGAAAAAAAACTTCCAATGAAAATGGTACCAGAAAAGAAAGCAGGGTCTTGCTATTTCTACTAATATCAGAGCGACAAATAGACCTTCAAAACAAAGAATCAAAAAGAGACAAAGATAGGGGCCATTACAACAGTCGTTAATTATTAAAGGAACAATTTACGATGAAGATCTCACAATCATGAAGATATATGCAACCAAAACCAAAAACACAAATGAAANCAAATCAGACTTTGACAACCTCCAACGCAAAGTCTCGTTCTTTTCTCTTGCTCATCTCCACAGGTTTTGGGGTCCTTCTCAGGTACCAGACGTTACATGCCCCTGCAGGCAGGGACATATTGGCGCCCGACGTAGGGGCTCAAGGTAAGAGACCCCTCTACCAGACAAGGAACATGGAGGTTCGGCCGGACGACTATACCAAGGGCGCTTCGCCATCAGCGGAACGCGGAAAACCTTGAGAAAGAGAGGGCGCTTCGCCATCAGTGGAGCGTGGAAAACCTCGAGAAAGAGAGGACATTTCGCCACCCACGGAACGCAAATCCTTGGGAGAAACAGGTAAGTGGTTCCTTGATCTTTAAAGATGGGCAATTCGCTGTATAAGGAAGAGAGACAGCCTCCATGGAGAGAAGAATCCGGGTTACATACTCCCCTTCTTTAGCACCTATCCTTAAAACTATAGAACAGTTCCTAAAGCCTAAAACAATCCAAGGAAATCATGAGCCTTATGTTCAATTTGTGGGGCTCGGGGTTTGAGAGCTGACCTGAACGCCGCTCACAATGGAAAGGGCCCAGGTCATGCAAAAAAAAAAAAAAAAAAAAAAAAAAATTGGTAAAGTTTTATCTTCATTAGAGATTTCTGTCCATGAGTTATATTGGACAGCCCCTCCATTCATCCCACAATATGGGACAAGGTGGGTAAGGAACTTAATGCCCACCTTAAAGAAAAAGGAAATCTCTCATTATATTAAGTTTCAAATGGTCCTATTGCAAGCTGTCTGTGGGTTAACTGTTCTCTCATGTGTCTGATTTTTGCTCATTGTGTTTCCCTTTGTGTTGATTCTTTTATAAAGTGGCCACTTCAAAGTTTTTTTCATTCTATATCTGTGCACATAGATTAAGCTTACTTTCGGCATGCCTCTTAAACTTTTTTAAAGGCCTATTTGAACCTGGGTTCCTAGTTCCTACAACAACTTCTAAACTAGTTTTCTAAATGTTTTATTTCTTATCTGCTAAGATGGATACGGCCGGGCGTGTGGTGCACACCTTTACTCCAGCCCTTGGGAGACAAGAGCCGGGCTAATCTTTGTTAACGCCAAACGTGTTACAGAGCAGTCTCCAGGACCCACCAGCTGCGGCTACGGGTAGAAAGACCTTGTCTCAACAAGACCAAAAACAAAAAAAAAGAAGAGCATGTGGAGGCTTGTTGGTAATTCACATGTGATGTGATCTGGTTTAATTTACACTCTATGGTCCAATGGGTGGGCCTTAATGTGAGTGAGATTGTTTTGAGGTAAAAGGTATACATCAAGGCAATTAAACTAGTAAAAAAAAATGTGGACAAGATAAATGTGTGTTTGAGGGGTTGGGGCTTGCTGTCCCTGCACTGTGAGGAGTTGTGGATGTTTTCAGCCACACAGGGTATAAAAAAAAAAACAAGGGACTAAAATTGTGCTGTTTTTACTAATAAAAGAAGGAAAAAGCACTAGTCTGAGCTCTGATGGAAAAAAAAAAAAGAGGAACGGTTTAGGAGATTTTTGTGATTCACAAAGGAAAAGAGACTTAATCTGATTATTACAGGGCTAGTAAAATTTACATAAGCAGTCTTGCCTTGTGAGGGGGGGGGGGGGGTGGGGTCTCTTCAGATTGGGAACTTCTGAGCACTCTGGCAAACCCTTCCATCTTTGTGGAACTGATTTTGGAGTTTGTGCAATTCTGGATCAGTGGGGCTGTCTGCATGTCTTCCAGTGTGCATTACAGGTCTTGCCTCAAAGGAGCCAAGGGAGGAGCAGTCTGGGAGCAGCTTTTTTGGGCTATGTTATGTTTCTGCAAGAATTTTTTGAGCCTGTTTCTCCTCCCTCCCTTCCCTCCTGGGAGGCAAAAGGGACCTCTCTGGGTCTGCCCCCACCTCGCTGATCAGGCTGGCAGACTGTGTGTGTTTGTGTTAAGGAAGGATTGGTCTCAAAGAACTTGGTGGATCAGGTTCGTGAAGACTGTGCTTCATGTTTTTGGTCTCCTGGCGGGTCTCGGGTGTTGTGGAACAACGCCTTTAATCCTAGCACAGCCAGGGTCTTTGGGTGCAGAAAACATTACTATGAAATTTTTGAGTGCTGTTACAAACTTAGAGTCATATTTTAACCCTGATATAGGTTTACATCTCTAATTTAGAGTTTTCATCAAGGTGCTAAAGTCTTGGGTTTGAAACTAGTTAAACATATTTGTCTCATGGAGCTGTTTAAATGAATAGGCTTGCATCTAATGATTTACTTGAGAATTGTATCTGGGAAAGAGGGACCTGTGGACCAGTTTGATAAGGTAAAATCTCTGCAAGATGAGAAATTACACCTTCAAGGCAGCTATGTTCCAGGAGGAATTGTTTTGGGATGTATGGCATGTGTGTTTGTTGACTGTGTGCTGTTGTTTGCCGTGGCTATATTGCCTTTCAAGTTTGTTGGATGGGGAAAGTTTAGCATCTCCAATTCAGTAAAGACATGGGCTAAAGATAACGCCGAGAAAGAGAAATTCTCCTAGTGACTGGTGGTGAGCCTGTGGGTGGTGCTGATGGAGATTTGGCCCGTGTGCCAGAGACCCTTTCTCTGATAAGCTTTGAGAAGCTTACATTCTCTTGTGGGTTTTCACCCCCTCAGCAGGACACCATTAGCAGCACTCGGTGCTGGTTGGCTCCCTGGATGGGGCCATCTTTGCTTCCCCAGCCTTCCCGGGTGGTCGTTCTCAGAAAAATTGTGAGAGGAGCCCCTTCTCTCCCATCAATCGCCTTCTAGAAGTTTTGAAATGTGGTTAAAATTTGCCCTGTAGCCTGGGGTCCTGGTTTCCCCTTCTGGCCGCAGCTCAGGTGGGGAAGGTCCCAGAGGCTGGAAGGACAGGCATGCCCGTGGAACATTTCAGCAAACATTCCATAAGAGGTGTGTTCCTAAAGACTGTCTTTGTAAATTTCCGAGCTGGGCCCACGCCTTTCATCCAAAACAGATTTTGTGAGTTCTGGGCTGCCTATTCTCCCAGCCCAGGGCAGTGTTCATTGTGCAGCCTTGATTCCAATCCTACGGAGACAGACTGTGGGACCCCCACCCTACCAAGCTGTATCAGTTGAGCAATTCAATCCATCTCAGCATGTTTAACATAAAGTCTAAAAAATTTACCGGCCTTAAAATTTCTTAAACAAAACAAAACTTGGTCCGATAAATTGTCTTTTCTTACGAAACGTTGGTGTAAAGGTTTCTTTAATAAGTTAAAATAATATTTTGGTTTAATTTAAATAAAAAAAATTCTTTAAATAAACTGTTTTATGGCTTCTTTTGGCCCATCTTCAAGCTGTGGTTATGTGTGAGTGAATGGGAGTTCCTGCTTTCAATTTATTATAGTCCTACAGGTTTAAAATCTATTTAGCTAACTATAAACAAAAAATAGATTCGATTCATAAAAAAGGTTTGCTTTATACCCCTTAGTGTTAACAATTTTCATTGGGTTTATAGTATGCATACTATTCAGTTTAATGATAGATTGTAGTTAATTATTAGTAATTGTTATTAATAGTTATAGTTTTGTTATTAAATATAATTGTTGATAAAATTGATTAAAATTTAGTCTAATGGTAAATTTTTCATTGTTGGCTGCTATTTTGAACATTATTATTCATAATTATTATTGTGACTAATAATGGTTCAATGGTAATCATTGGATCATTAAAATAATTAATAATGGTTATACATATTGTTTGTTTTGTAATTATAACTAATATTATTCTCCAAATCCTTTAATAACAAGACAAGATGTAATTTCATGCAAGAACAAACCCAAACTTTGCTGTTTTCCTTTTGGGAATCCTCAATCTTTAGATTTGTAAATAATATAGGGTCAGTTAGGCTTAAAAAAAGGACAGCTTAAAAATAATTGACCAAAGGGACAAAATAGTAAACTTTAAGTATAGTTCATTAAAAACAAGTGGTTACAAATGGGCCCAAGAGGTGGCATATGAATCTCAGCTGCTGGTTCTATGATTTACTAGGACATTTATTCTAATTATGTTGAAATAACCCTTTGACAAATTATAAAAATTTCAGTTTTCTCATTGGCCATTTCAAATGATATGGCTTTCTTCTCTTACAAGTCAACCTAACAAACCTTTCTTATGTATGTATTTTGTATGTACTATGTGCCACACACGTGTGTATTGGCTGAAGTACTTTTTGTTTTCTAAGTATATTATGTTAATAGACATGCTAATATAAAAACATTGCCTCTAAGTTGGAACCTGGCCCCCCCTTCATTCAAGACGCAAAATTTATATTAAACTTAATCAAGATGGTAATGACGGTAACAACTTCTCATGGGACATCTCTAGCCAGTCTTTAATTGAATTGATGGACATAAAGACTATAAAAAAATATATTTTATAAGAGTAGTCGATATTAAAACAATCTTAAATTAGGCTTTCATGCCAGGCCTAAAAAAAGGCGAAAACTTAAAACAAAAAAAAAAAAAAAAAAAAAAAAAGGTAAGCTATTATAATCACCTTGTAAGGTTTTACAGTTTAAATTGTTTTAATACCATTTTAAAACTAATTAGACATATAGGATGTTAATGCTCTTATTTGTAATTTGTGTTGAATTTCCAACATTGGATTTGAATTGGGCGCACAGATTGTCTCTGTATTTATATGTGTTATGCAGCTATCACACTTGTACATTTTTACTTTCTTATAAGATCAATTTGAGAAAAATTAGGTTGAGTTTTCACTTTCCCAATAAAGCATACAGTCCAAAAAAGGATAGACCGTTTGGATATAAAATTGATCGGAAAACTTACACCTTTGGTTCCTGTTTATGGTTATTTGTAATACAATTTAGTAATCTATTGATCAAAAAAGAGGGATGTGGTATAATATTCCTTCTATATTCCAAACTTTTGATAAATTTTTAATTTTTGAATCTAAACAATGGGGAGAGGAGATTTGTATGTTTCCCACAGGTCAAAACACACCAACCTAAATGTCTAAAAATACACAATATTTGACTGCAAGATAGACTGAGAAATGCCAACAGAGAGGGCTGACACATTGGACATTGAAAAGAAAAAGAAACCTCAGATGGCCTGAGTCACCGCCATTGAACCTTTCTCTGAATTCTGTTTGGGAAACTGTTTAGGATGTGGTCTGATAAAGTTTAACCTTTCTACCTCTCACCTTTATATGGAAAAGAAAAAATGTATGGTAGTGAATTCATTCCCCAACTGTAAATTGGAACCAATTGCTATAATGGTAAATGCTTTTAGAACAGCTGTGACTGCCTTCTTTGGTTGATTGATGGACATACAAACTGTACAGGCATGGTTCTCTATCTAGAGCCTAAATATAAATGTAATTTATAAGTGGTACAATTGAGCACAATGTGTTACTACAGGAGAGCTCTGATTATGTTAGCAATGGATTGTTCTGCCAAGGAAAGATTGTCTGGCTAGTGGATCCAAGCCCCCCCCAAATTATAAAGTTCTTTTGCATGTAAAAAATTGGATAGCAGCAAGGACCGGTGATAATTCCCTGTTGTTAAAAACCTGGTGTAAGCATGAACAAATATTTTTGAAAGACATCACTTGCTAATGTACAGTTGGCTTTAAAATGCCAGAGAGCGTTACCAAATGCCAACTTATGTGATAAAGCAGGATTTTGGTCTCCTTGAGTCAAGAAGACTCCTCTGTCAGTTTCCGCTGCACCTCACTGCCCCTGGAAAGATGCTGTGGCAATCCAGTGGCAGCCAAGTGTCTTTATATCCTCAATCTAATTGGCTATTAGCTCTCTCCCTTGGAGGAATAAATTCATGGCTGATGCCATAAGCTTGTGTTCTCTAGTGATTAGGAGATTAATCTTGAGCCACACTAAGAACTTGTCAATTTTCTTTTATAGAAAAATACGCTTAGCTTACATACCATCCAAATATCTGTGTCTATGCTCACAGCTTAGCTTGCCATTAATAATATTGTTTAATGCCTGTACATCTAATTGTTGCGCTTTTGTTAGTTAGGATTAAAAAGGTACCCTGAATAAGCTGTCAGCCCATAAAAGGAAAAAGCCAGAACTGACAAAAAATGACATCTTTGCTTGCTTCCTCCACCCCCCTTGCCCCTCTTCCCAAAGCCTAGGGAAAACAAATTGCGGAAGAGGGGCGCAAGAGGAGGCGTGGTAGATGTAAGGGCTGCGAAAAGACTGGGGTATTGTGAGACTACAATGATCTGGACTGGACTCTTAATTGATCAAAATGCTTGTGCATACAAGCTTTTCCACTTGGACTATGGGCACCTTAGGTTGTTCAAAAATATAAACATTAGGATACTTAAAAACCCACTTCACAAGTGGGCTCCCCTCTTTTTGTATTAAAAGAAGGGAGGATTGTGCAGTCTTGGACAGAGTCCTGGTTAGACTTCAGTCTGGGAGTGGAAGCATCAGAGTTGATGGACTAACTTGCTTATCTCCTGCGTTTACCAGAGCAACCTACATCTGAGGAGTTTAGGAGCAGCTTACTAACTCATAAATTATGAATACAGCCTTACTATCTCAGAAACTTACGGAGAACCAGCCTAGGCTCCCGTGGAGGCTCCAGCTCCCCAAGTGCCAGTTTAAAATTTTAAAATATTAAACATCACAATTGGGAGGAAACACCACACAAACAACATTCCTGGTATGAAAATTGGTTATCCACTCCTTTTTGGTGGTCCACCTTATTACCTGGTCTCCTGGGCCCTGTCCTTGGATTGATCCTACTAATTTCATTTGGGCCATGAGCACTTAATCGATTAACCAACTTTGTTAAGTCCCAAATAGATTCCTCACTTACAGCATGAGTCCATTATCATCACTTGGCCCATCAAAGAGGAAGCTGATGACGACCTTGGGCCCGCTTGCCCATCCTCTGCCACTGTTCCTGCACCTGCCATTTGGCTTGATTTTCGCTCCTTGTAAATTATCGTCCCCAGGCTATAGAGTAGGCTAGCCTGTTCCAGTCCAGGTGGCCACCCCAAAGATGGGCAACTTCCTCTCCCCGCTTACCAACCTAAGACAGGAGCCCTGAGGATGACAGGGTATCCAAAGACGGGTAAGGAAGGGGGTCTTGTAGAGGTCGATCCTAAGACAGGGGTGGTCACATAATCGGCTGATGGTGCCACTCTGCCTGGATATCTCCCCGAGCCTTCTTAATGTAAAGAAGGGGGTTATGTTAGGAGCTGTAAGCCTCCTCATAAAGAGTTAACTCTGAAATAGCTTCAGAACTGTCCTCTAAAGATGCAGATATGCAGAGAAGCTTCCTACCTGCATACCTGAGGTTCCGGAGGTAGCTTATCACAAGTAAACAGCTTCTGCTGGAAGCCAGCAGCCCGCGGAGGAAGCTTATCGTGGGCAATCTCTGCCGGCGCGAGCAGCCAGCCCCAATAAACTTTAACTTTTACAAGACCTACCTTCCACCCCCTCCCCTCTTCCTGATTCTTCCCGCCTTTTGCCAAATATATACTGCTGTCATAATTCAATAAATCAGACTTTGACAACCTCCAACGCAAAGTCTCGTTCTTTTCTCTCACTCATCTCCACAGGTTTTGGGGTCCTTCTCGGGTACCAGACGTTACATGCCCCTGCAGGCAGGGACAAGGCTGTCGCTCTTAGCCCTGATTTCTCCCATGGAAGGGAAATCTCAGAGGGTTTTACTGTAGAGACAAGGAGATACCCCCCAACCAGGGTAGTCACGACCAGCTATGGTATATCTCTGTGTAATTTAACTCTTTTCCCATGAGAGAGTTAATCTTTGAATCTGCTTTATGTCTCTGTCCTCTCTATGGCCAGCTTTGGCACATCTCTGGGGAATTCTCTCTTCCCATGAGGTTAGTCTTCTGAACAGTCTCTTTCCCCAACCACTAGCATTTCCTATCTCTCTTTATCATGGGTAACAGACACGTCAAAAAGACCCACAGGCTAAGAGAATAAAAATGCTCCTCAAGAGTCAAGGAGTTAAAATTTCCACGAGGGGGGGCTGGAGAGATGGCCTAGCGGTTAAGAGCACCGACCGCTCTTGCAGAGGACCCGGGTTCGATCCCCAGCACCCACATGGCGGCTGAGAACCGTCTGGAGCTCCAATTCCAGGAGAACTCCAGTTCCGGGGGAGTCTGAGACCCTCTTCTGAACTCCGCGGCATTGCACGACACGGGTGCACAGACTTGCATGCAGACAGTACATTCATACACATACAAAAATAAATAAAATTAATAAAAAAAATTAAAAAAAAAATTTCCACGAGGGAAGCTGCCTCCTTTTAGAGTGAGACTCTTAATATTGCCCTGTGGATGTCCCCTGCAGATTTATGGAGTTCAGAATCCTGGATGCGTGTGGCACAGGACGGTGAACAGTGAGAAAATGCCCCAGCATCTCTCACGTTCTTGCCACTACTAGCTGCAGTGAGACAATGCTTAGAGCCTTCTCACCAAACCACGCCAGGAAAGGAAAACAACAAAATTAAATCACAGACCCCCTCCTACAAAGAACCTGCTAAAATTCCCCTTGAGCCCCAATAAAATTCCCTGTGAAAGGCCCCAAGCTTCAGAGCCAGTAAAAATAGAACAGGATAATAAAAACATCCAAGCGGCTAGCCTTAACCTTTTCCCTAGTTATCAGCCACTCCCTGTCAAGAGGCCAGAAACACCTTCAGCCTCCTCCCTCTCTGCTACAGAAAAACTGTGCCAGATTCCAGATAACCCAGATCTTCAATTACAGGCATTCCCTGTTAATTTAGCTCTGACTCAGGCTCGCCCTCTAAACTGGTACCTGTACCAGGCAAGTGAGTTGAAAGAACTCAGGCAAGCAGTCAGAGAGGATGAAGTTCAGGCACCATGGACAAAATCCATTCTCCAGAGCTTTTGCCCCACAGGACTGGTGAGATATCTGTAGATCTGCACTCCCAGGTCCACTACTTTTACAATGGGAAGCACTATACAGAGATGAATGTCTCCAACAGGTTCAGAGAAATCAAGGGCAAGCTAACATAGACTTGGGTTAGGAGCAGCTCTTTGGAGGAGATTTTAGCACAGGGATGCAACAGGCTGGACTGGCCCCAGGGTGCTGCCTTTGCACCCTACAGGCCTGGGATAGAATTACACCACCCACTGACTCTCAGGCCAGTTCATTATTATTTCCTAGGCAAAAACCTGAGGAACCCCTACCTGACCTTATCTTAAGAACTAAAAGCAGCCTAGAGAGGAAGATCCCCAATTTTACAGCCAGAGAGATACTCCTCAAAAATATTGTTTGTGAGGGAATGAATTCTGAGGGCTTAAATGATGACCATTATGACAGATGGATAGTGGCAACTCAGGACGTGGGCACAGCCTCCCACAAAGCTAATTACCTAGCTCAAGCCTTTGCGGCTGCTGTCACCACAAATGAAAAATGTTTTAACTGTGGAGGCAGAAGTCATTGGAAAATACAGTGCCTGAAAGCACCAGTCTCTCCCAGAGGGCCTCCTGAACGCCTCCCACGTGTTCTCTGCCCCTGGTGTAAAAAAAGGATATCATTGGAAGATATCCTTTTTGGGAAAAAATTGCCACCTTTAAACTCCTAGACAGGCATCCCCTAGCCCAGGGAAAAAAAGGAGGTAAAAGAGTCAGTGCACACTCTCTGGGAAGCCCCTATTTCAGAAGGCTCACATCCTGCACTGACAATTAAAATTGGGGGGAAGTCTTTTAAATGGTTGATAGATACAGGGGCAGATAGAACCATTATAAAACAGCAAGAAATACCCCCTGACTGGCCCTTGCTCCCAGGACCTAAACTTCTAGGAATAGGAGGGCCCTCACAGTCTTACATAACTAAAAATGTTCACACCTGGGAAGACCCTGATGGAAACACGAGTCAGACTTGCCCGTTAATAGCACAATATCAATCTGCTAGGGCGAGATATTTTAGAGGCTTTGGATGTGATTATTGCCACTCCAGATGAGAACAACCATGCCCAGACAGACCATTTAACTGGGGGGGAAATGCCTCCATCATGTTAGCAAAAAGCACCCCAATCCTGAGGGTCACTACATGTGACTAATGCTCCCCCTCCTCTGGACTGGAAGTCAGATGATCCAGTCTGGATTGAACTGTGGCCCTTACCAGGGGAGAAATAGTTCTTCAAGACTCAGTCAAGGAACAATTTTCATTGGGATGCATCTGTCCATCTCGCAGCCCCTGGAACATTCCTGTGTTTGTCATGAAAAAGGCAACAGGAGGTTGGCCTCTCTTACAAGTCCTGCGAGCCATTAACAAGACTATGCATATATGGAGATCTCCGCAGAGAGGTCTCCCCGTTGCCTCTGCTATTCCAGCTAACACCCCTCTGCTAGCCTTAGATATAAAAGACTCATTTTTTTTCCAACCCCCTCCATGCTGAGGATTGCAAGTGGTTCGCTTTCTCAGTTCCTGCAATTAACAGTTCAGGTCCAGCAACTTGTTACAAGTGGACTGTCCTGCCACAAGGCATGGCCAACAGCCCAATGCTCTGCCAAGAGGTGGTAGCAGTGGCTCTTAAACCCCTTATGGAACAAGGTCTGCAAGTCTTCCATTATATGGACGGCATTTTAGTTTGGAACAAATCATCAACTGACCCGGCAACTTTAAAGGACAGGCTTGTACCATCCTTAGGAGCTTTTGGATTTAAAATAGCCCATGCTAAGGTTCAAATGATTCCCCCAATTCGTTTTCTAGGCAATGAAATTTCTCTCACTGCAGTGAGACCTCTCACACCTGTACTCTCCCTTCCTCCCAAGCTCACGCTAGCATCCCTTCAATCCTTCCTAGGAAATCTTAACTGGCTTCACCCATGGCTGTCCATCCCCACCACAATGCTACGGCCTCTCTTTGATCTTCTGTGAGGTGACAGAAGCCCAGCTTCCAGGCAAAAGGTCACAGCAGAAGCCTCAGAAGCTCTGGCTGAAGTCAACCGAGCTCTCCAGAGCATGGCTTTAGCACGTTTCACACCCTCCCTTCCTGTGCGGTTGCTTATTTTTAACACTACCCCCACACTCGTAGGGGCCCTTTACCAATCCAGGGGAGTACTAGAGTGGCTGCACATGCCCATAGGTGGAACTCCCTGACTGTTAACTGAAATGGATTCTTTAGCTGTTATGATAAGAAATGGTAGGGAATGTTCCCTGCAAACACTGTGGAGGGAGCCTGATGTCATAGTGACACACTTCTCCCTCCTGGATATCCAGTGGCTGATGCGAAATCATGTTCATAGAGCTGTAAGCCTCATGGGATTTCCAGGACAGATAGAAAATCACTACCCTAATGACAGGTGGGTCTCTGCTCTCCCATTGCTAAACTGGCTTCCTCCCTGCCTTTTCCAAGATGCACCTAAGGCAGGCCACATCTGTTTTCACAGATGGAGGGAAGCAAGGGGCTGCAGCCATCATTTGTGACAACCTGGACCAAGCCCCTCAGATCCTGTTTCACCCACTCCCTGACCATTCCTCACAGTACAGAGAACTCTATGCTGTTTATCTAGCTCTCAAAGAAACCAACAGGCCTCTTAATCTCTTCTCAGACAGTATCTATGTGATCAATCTGCTGCCCTGGCTATCCAGATCCTTTGTCCAATTAGACAAAAATCCCCTCTCCCCACTTCCCATTGCAGTTTCATCCCTTTTACAGAATAGGAGTCACCCCCTCTTCATAGAGCACATTCATGACCACAGCCTCCTGCCAGGACCTCTCTCTGAAGGCAACTCTCTTGCAGACCAAGTCTCCTCTACAGGGGTTTATGTCCTATCCCTCTCTGAAGCAGAAAAATTCCACTCCCTCACCCATGTTAACCTGAAAGGCCTCCAAGCTCACTTTCCTACAATTCCCTCTGCCCAACTTCAGGGAATCCTTGGAACTTGTTCATCCTGTTCTACTCTAGTTAAAACACCTGCACTACAGGTTTTGGGAATTAACCCCAGGGGATTGAAAGGTAATGCACTCTGGCAAACTGATATTACACACATAGCTTCTTTTGGAAAACAAAAATATGTATTTGTCACCATAGACACTTATTCCAGATTCATCTGGGCTACTCCCCATACAGGAGAGAAAGCCAAGGACCTCACTGCCCACCTACTTTCTACCTTTGCTACAATGGGCATCCCCAAACAGATTAAAATGGATGATGGGCCAGCATTTACTAGCTCTTGCTTGAAATCATTTTATCAATTATGGAATATTGCACATCATACATGTATCCCTCATAACCCACAGGGACAAGGCATCATAGAACAGACCCATAAGGTCCTAAAAGATCAATTATTTAAGGTCTTAAAACATCAATTATTAAAACAAAAGGTGGGGAAATACCCTCCTAACATGGCATTGGCAACACTAAACCTCTTTAACATTTACGGAGATTCAAAGTGTCCAGCCATAGTCAAACATTGGCAGACACCAAGCACTGTTCTTCAAATACTTGTCAGGTGGAAAGACCCCGTAGACAGTCAGTGGAAAGGACCTGATCCACTGTTAACAACTGGGAGGGGCTTTGCTTGCATCTTCCCACAGGACTGTCCCAGACCCATTTTGATTCCACCCAGAAATGTCAGATTCATCCACACCGACCAAGAAGATGACACACCTGTCACTCTGGAAGAAACTTGAACAACTCCTCACTTCTACAAAATCTATGTGTCCCCCCCTCTGCACCCCTATCTGACATCCCTTTAGCTGCTCTGATAATAGTTCAAACTAACTCTATGTCTTCCCAGCATGAAAACAGACCTCTGATCTGGACCCATGTCTGGTGATTTTTGTCAGAGAAACTTGGGAAGAAAGAAATCAGGTAATTGGAACCAGAGACTGTCCTTTGCAAGGCTGCGATCACTACCTCTCAGGCACCCTTTATCTGTTTCCCCCAACTTAACAAAGGACAGTGTTTGCAGATTCTGTTCTTGGAGGTTGGAGAGTGTTCACAGCCCAAGAAGCCTATTTCAAATCCAAAATAACCAGTTTAAAAATAATATACAGGACCCCTGGAGTGAATACTGGAGAGCTGGAGAACAGAGAAAACTCTACCCTTACAGCAATACCTGGTACCCAATGGCAGACATCCGTATCTCTTGCCAGACATCTGTATCTCTCAACAGCTTCTTCTAGATCCTCAACCCATCCTCACTCAATCCCACATTCTGTTACAGGAATCCAAAATGGAAGGAAAGCTGCAGTCCACTGTAACATGGCCTCAGTACATTGAATATGCCAGAGATCCCCTCAATTACACCACCCATCCTAATGTCTCCCAATATTTTTTCTGTGCATCCCTCACACTCCCTCTTTTCACTGCCGTTCCCTCTAACACCTCCTTACAGGAATCTCCCCCCATGGAGACAGAGCCAGTGTTTCATGGCATTCCTCTCTTTGACCGACTCGCTACACTTCCTATTTGTTTAGTAGGAGCTGCAGCAGCCCCAGACCCCAGGTGCCTCTGAAGTGTCCCTCTCCACACTGTATGTCAAATCACCATTCTTTCTCTGGTGTGATGGCACCGCATCCCTCTGTGCAAATGCTACTGGTTCTGGAATTTGTTTGCCCGTAATTATCACCCCTCAGCTCTTCCTTTATGCAAAGGAGGAAGTCATTTGGATGCTGTGACTGGACCCAGACCATCAAAAGAGAGATATTTTCATCCCAGTTCTGGTCAGCCTAGGCCTTGTCCTCCACACTGCAGCGATGGGAACTGCAGGCGGAGCCCTAGCAAAGGTTTACAGCATGAAAGCAGACTTCCAAATTAAGCTTGATGAAGCAATGGCATCCACAATGGAACAGCCTTGAATCACTCCAGAGGCAGATAACTTCTCTGGCTGAGGTGATGATGTAGAACCAGCGAGCCCTGAACTTACTGACTGCAGAAAATGGGAGAACCTGCGTGTTCCTGGGAGAGGAATGTTGTTTTTATTTAAATGAGTCTGGTTTGTTGAGCAAAATGTTAAAAACCCTAAAGAAAAAAAAAAAACCCCAGGAAAGAACTCCATGATAGATACTCCCCACAAGTTTCTGTCCCATGGTTTTCCAACCCCCTGACCACCTGGTTACTTCCCTTGCTGGGACCGATTGTCTCCCTAGGAATTCTCCTGACTATCTCACCCTGTGTCCTCTGGTTTGTCAAAAACCGAAACAATACACTTACTGAGGTTGCGGCCAAGACTGTTCTAGTCCAATACCAGGCCATCACACAGGACTCCCTAGAGGACCTTGACATTACTGCTCCATTTTAATTAAAAAACAAAGGGTGGGATGTGGGAATGGAACTTTGTGTGTGGCTTGAAGCGAGAAATTGTAAGACCTGTCTGGGAAGTCTCCAGTTATCTGATACCTCTGTGGGCTTCCAGAGTTATCTGTAATAGGAAGATTCGGGATATTACAATGATTCTTGCCTCGCCCTATCTCTGCAAAGTTCCACGCCCGATCCCTTGAGGCACTGAGCAGAATGTCACACCTCTAGTTACCTGTTGCACAAACCAGAGTCCTGCAGCCCCCCCATTAGAACCAGGTTGGCTCACCCCTCCCTTCTGCTTGCTCCCCACTTCTTTGCCCAAAGCACAGTAGTCTTGAATATATAGACCTCAATGACAGAAAATAAATTGAGTTCCTATCCTCCCCAGTTCTCCACATGTGTGGGTGAGTCTGCTTATTCTTCCTATGGGAGTTCTCTGGCAGTATTCCCTCCCCCCTTATTGCAGGAGCAGAGCCCAGAGACTGCCAGCCTGCAGGCAGCAGGCAAGTCCTGGAGCTGAGCCAAGAAGAGAAGGACAGAGTGTGGAAGGTGGTCACGTGTGACTCAAAGACCCCACACCCGACACATGTGGAGGTCAGAGGACAAAGTGTGCGTGTCACTTCTCTCCTTCCTCCATGTGGGGCCCAGGGATTAAATTCAGGTCAGGAGGAGTGCTGGCTGCTGACCCATGTCACCAGCCTGGATAATACTTTTTAAATCACAACAAATGTGGGGCTGGAGAGATGGATCAGCAGTTAAGAGCATTGACTGCTCTTGCAGAGGACCCAAGTTTGATTCCCAGCACCCACATGGCAGCTAAGAACCATCTTTAACTCCAGTTCCAGAGGAATCCAATGCCCTCTTTCTGACCTCTGAGGCATTGCACTACACGGGTGCACCAACCCACATGCAGAAAATACACTCATACAAATAAATAAATAAATAAATAAATAAATAAATAAGTAAATAAATAAATAAATAAAATGACAACAATTGTAAAGATGTGAAAAAATTGTTTCCTTTTCATACTGTTAGTAAAAAGCCAAGGCTTGGACTGTCCCAGGAAGAGCATCTCAGTTATGGGTCAGAAACATTGGTGGGGGAGCTAAGGCCCTCTCTCCCTGTCATGAGTAGAAAGCCCTTCCTCTTTGAGTGAGGCACCATGGGAACATCCTGAAGATTTCACTGCCCCCCCAAAAAAATTAAAATACAACCCCTGTGAGACCCAGCAATACCACTCTTAGATACCTATGTAAAGGGCAAAAAATAAAAATGTAAAAAGAGATGTTGACACTCCCAAGATTGTTGCCACACTTGACAGTAGCTAAGAGCTGGAAACAATCAGATGAATAATGAAGAGAATGTGGTGCACACACACAGTGTGATAAAGGAGATGAATGTGTGAAGATATGGCCAAACCTTGAAGATACTACCTAGGTTAAATAGAACAGACCCAGAATAACAAGTGTTATGTTATTCCCCTTATGTGAGGTATGTAAAGTAATCAAATCCATGATGAGTGTCGTGCCCCATGCCTGCAGTGCCTGCACGTGGGAGGCTGAAGGGAGAGGATCATCATGAGTAAAAAGCCAGTGTGAGTGGTGAATTTGGAGCCAGCCTGGGCTATGTAGCGAGTCCCTGTCTCAAAAAGTACAAAGAAGTAAGTTAAGTTTACAAAAGCAAAGCCTCGGATGCTGGCCCCAAGGGCCTGAGAGGAGGGAGAAATTGAGGAAAGGTATTTGTCAATGAGCAAAAATGTTTAGTTAAATAATATGAATAACCAGACAACATAACAGTTTCAGTCAACAATACCGTAGTGCACAGTTAAAATGTTAAAGAAGAAGTTTGCAGCACATTTGTGAACCATGGGTGGAAAGGGCTGAATCCTCTCAGGGTCTTAGGTCTCTGCATCTGAGGATGAGAACAGTGAATTCTCCCAGCATTGACTGCTACATGGAAGGTGGCTAACACAACAGCTGGTGCTCAGTTGTCCTCTCAACAGAACCTTGCTCTGTTTAAGTAGCTGTGTCCCAAGCCTGGGAAAGTGGGGAGAGAGGAAATCAAGCTTGTGCTAAAACAATTCTCAAGCTAACCTGTGGCCCATGCAGGCCTTGAACTTGCAATCTTCCTTCTCAGCCTCCTGGATGGCTTGGATTACAGGCCTGTGTGACCAGGCCCTATTTGTCCAAAGCAGCAAAAGACCAAATGTGACCAGCAATACTTAAGGAAGAATATGCCAGGGCATCTAGGATTCAACACTCTCTGTAACAGAGTTTAATAAGGGGGATTTTGCTTTCCTGTCCTGCACTAGAACTGCATCATCTCATGTTACTATCTGGAACTGCAGCAGCTGCTGCAGGACAATCAGAATGATAAGCAAAGTGCCATGGAAAATCTAAGAGCCAAGGTCCCCCAGGCCTCAGACTGTCCTCCACCTCTGAGATCCCCCCTCCCTTCTCTCTTCTCTCGTCTCTTTCTTTCTTTTTTTTTCCACATAAATTTATTTTTATTTTTTTAACAAATCTAGACCCGTGTTCCCGCCCATTCCCTCACCCCACCAGAGCTCATGCATTCTGCCAAACATGCTTTTCATCTCTTTCTCAGTCTTTCTCAATATTCTCCATGAGGAAGTTGACTGTTATAAGCAGAAGTTCACTGTTTCAGTCAGTTCTTTGATGCAGTCCTTTCTGTTCTTTTTGTTGTTGTTGTTGTTGTTTCCAATATCCATTACACCCAACTGCTTTGGACAAAAGCTCAGGGGGCCCTACACAAGAAATACTTACAACTAGGTAATTATCACTAGCATCCACAGATGAGGGATACCATTCGTCCTTTGTTTTTCTGGGACTGTGTTACTTCACTCAGCATGATGTCCTCTAGCTCCAGCCATTTTCCTGAAAAGCTCATGATGTTGTCTTTCTTTTTTTTTTCCTATTTATATTATAAATTCACTATATTATAAACCATAATTTTAATGTTTCTGTATTTTTTCCCTATTTATATTATAAACTCACTATATTATAAACCATGATTTTAATGTTTCTGGATTATTTTTTATTTACGTCTTTTCTTACTGCTGCATAGAATCCAATTGTATAATCGTACCACATTTTCTCTACCACTTGTCAGTTGAGGGCATTTAGGTTTTGGTTCCATCTCTTGCCTATTGTGAAGAGAGCTCAATAAACATGGGCCATGCATGTAACTCTGGTGGTGGGGGTGAGTTCTTGAGGGTACATGCCCCAGAGTGGCATGGCTGGGTCGGGGGGCAAGTTCATTCCAAGGTCTTCCAGGATTCTCCACACTGCCTTTCATAATGGCTGTTGAGTTTACAATCCCACCAGAGTGGATGAGTGTTCCCATTCCCCACACCTCCAGCACTTAGTACCATTTGATTTCTTGATCCTAGGCTAGTCTTATTGGAGTAAAATGAATCTTAAAGTGGTTCATTTGCATTTCCTTCAATGATTAGTGATGTTGAACACCTCTTAAGGTGTTTCTCAGCCAGTGTTTCTCAGCCATCTCTAAATCCTCACTTGTGAAATCTCTGTTCAGTTCTTTGCCCATTATTGAGTGGGTCATTTGTTTTCTTTTTTTTGTTTTTTTTTTGAGTAGTTATAATATTCTGGGAAATCAATGCCTTTGTAGATGTATCTGCAGTGAGGTTTCTCCCACTCTGTGGGGATTTCTCTTCATTCCATTGATTGTTTCTATTGCTGATACAGAAGCTTGAGGAATATGAGTCCCATTTGTTAATTGTCGACCTTAATCTTGTGCAGCCTGTCTGATTTGGGAAGTCTTTCCACACCTATGTTATGTAGGTTGCTGCCAACGTTCTATCACCTTCAGAGTTGGGGTTTCAACAGTTGAGGTCTTTGATCCCATCTGGAATACTTTTGTAAGGTGAGAGGTTAGGGGGTTAATTTCATTCTTCCTACAAGTGGTGATCCAGTTTTGCCACACTTCTCACTTGCTGATAGATGCTGTCTTTTCTCCATTGTGCATTCTTGCCCCTTGTCAAATATAAGATGGCTGAAATTTGTATGTGCTCAATTTTGGATCTTCGGTTTTGTTCCATTGGTCACAGGTCTGTTTTTGGGCCAGTCACCAAGGCATGTGTTCATGACTATAGCCCTGTGGTAATAGTCTGAAAGTCTGGTATAAGATCCCCTGTATATTGCTCTTTTCACTAGGGGTTGTTTTGGCTATTTCGAAGGGTCTTTTGTTTCTTCCCAATGAATTTAAGAAACTTTTTTTCCAAGCTGTGAGAAGAAACTCTTGGGGGTTTTGATGTAGGATTGCATTAAATTTATACAAGAGTTTCGGTAAATGGACATTTTTAACAATATGTTATTTTCCCAATCCATGAGCATGAGAGAGATTTTTTCATTTCTATTTTTACTTTATTCAATTTCTTTCTTTAAAGGTTTAAATTTTTGTTGTAGAGATCTTTTGGTGCTTGGTTAGGTTTGTTCCTAGGATTTTATTGTTTTCTGAGGATAATTGTGAGTGGGGAAAGGTCTCTTTGAAATTCTTTCTCCAGTTGCATGTTGTTAGTGTAAAGAAAGGCTTTGATTTTTAAAGGTTAAATTTTTGTATCCTGCAACTTTGGCTGAAGCGGTTAATCATTTCAAGGAGTTTTCTGGAGGAGTTTTTTAGCATCCCTTAAAGTAAAATCATCATCATCAGCAAATAGGGATAGCTTGACTTCCTCTTTTCCAATTAGTACTCCTATTAATTTCCTTTTCTTGCCTTATTTCTCTAGCAAGTGTTTCAAGCACTTATTGGAGAGGAGTGGTGAAAGGAGGGCAGCCTTTGCCACGTTCCTACTCTTAAAGGGAATGTTTTTCTGTCATTTCTCCCATTTATGGATGATATTGGCTGTGGTTTCCTGTATTGGCTATTATACATGAGGAATGATCCTCCAATCCAATTTCCGTTCTAGGACTTTTAAGCTGAAGGGATGCTGGATTTTGTCAAGGCTTTTTCTCAGCATCAATTGAGATGATGGGTTGTTGTGTTTTTGGTCTATTGACTCCGTTTATGTGTTTTGAATCGATGTTTTATTCGATTTTCGTATGTTGAGAACAATCCCTGCATCTCTGGTATGAATCCAACTTGGTCATGTGGAGGGGGGGTGGGGGGGGGGGGAGGGGGGGTGGGGGGGGGCGGGGGGGTGGTGCGGAGAAGCTGGGGGCGGAAGGAGGGGGAGGAGACGAGTCGGCGTGTGGGGTTGAGCGGAGGGGGGCGGGGTGGGGGGGTAGGAGGTGCGAGGGGGGAAGGGTGGCGGCGCGGGGAGAGGAAGGGCGGGAGAGTGGGGCGGGTCTGGGGTGGTGGAGATGGTAGCGAGGTGGTGGCGCGGGGGGGGGAGGGGGTGGCCGGGGGGGGGAAGAGGAGGGGCGAGGGGCGGGGGGCGGGGGAGGAGGCTGCGGCGGGTGATGGGCGGCGAGGGGAGCGGCGGGGGGGTGGTGCGGAGGGGCGCGGGGCTGGGGGAGTGGGGTAGTGCGAGCGAGGGAGGGGCGGGGGGCGGAGGGTGGCGCGGGAGGGGGGGGAGCGGAGGGTGGTGGAGGGGGGGGGGGAGGAGGGTGGGGGCGGCGCGGAGGAGGAGGCTGAAGGGGAAGGAAGGCGGGAGTGCCTTAGAGCGAGGGGGGGAGAGGAGAAGAGGGGGGGGGGGGGGGGAGGGGGGGGAGGAGTGGGGCGTTGAGGGACGAGGGCGGCGGGTGGCGGGGTGGAAAGTGGAGGGGCGGGGAGGAGGGCGAGGGGTGAGGGACTTCGATGTAGAGGTCTTGTTATGACCTCCAATATTTGCCGTATCCAGAGTTTTAGAAACTGTATTGGCAATTCTGTGTCATTTATGGACGATGGGTGTTTATATCTCCTTTTTAGTTAGGCATCTTTGCGCGTTTTGACGTCACATAAAATGTGCATTGCCTGGCGTTCACAGAAGGAATTTGTGCTGAGGAATTCTTCCACTACTGATGATCACTTAAACTATCGCTCTCTCCTAGTAATAAATGTTGATGGTAGGTCTTTATGACAAATGTTTTCTAATTAGAAATTTTGCGCGCCTGTTCAGAATAAACCGTTCTGGCCCTGGGGCTTTTTTTAGTTTGGAGGGGTCCTCTACTTACTACATCTTCTAATTCTTCATATGTTATGGGTCTGTATAAGCATACTGATCTTCTATGGCCGAGCTTTGGGGCACTTCCCAGGATTTCAGATTATTCATCACTTCTTCTAAGGTTTTCAAACTTGGTCGAATATAGGTTCTCGTAATATCCCCATATGTCCAAACACCGAACGACAATTTCATTTGTAATCCTTTCCTTGTCTTGTGTGATCTTTCCCTTTCACACAATGTTGTATTGATTTTGGAGTTGTTCCTTCTGGTTTTTGGTTTAAATGGAAGCGTAGACGCACTCTTATCGTTGTTTATCTTATCAAAGAACCAGCTTTTGGATTTCATTGATAATTTTCTTTTGTATTTTGTGTTTCCTTTTGATTTCTATTTCATTTGATTTGCTTGCTTTGATTTTTGTTATATCTTCCTATCTGTTGTCAATTTATAGGACTATTCAATCTGATTTTTGCCGCTTCAAGTTAGCTTTTATCTGCGAGTGTGATAGATTCGTACTCACCTTGCTCTTTCTTTCTTTCTAAATGTGTATACGCACACATGTGTGCTTATATAAACTTCCTCTAAGGACTGCTTTTAAAGGCCGGTATCCATAGATTTTGTCTGGTTCGTTTGTCATTCAGTTCCACGGTAATAACGCTTCTAATATTTCTCTTTCTCTCTTCTCTTCTTGACCCACTCTTATTCAAGGTTGTGTGTTTTAGTTCCACTGATGTTCTTGGTACGGCAGCGAGTCAGCTCGGTACATAGTGTTGATGGTTGTACCGCTTATCATTGCACTATGTCTCAGATAGAATGCGAATGAAATATATTTCTCACTTTTTGTATTATGTACGAGGTTCATACTTCTGATGTCCCAGGATGGCGTGGTCGATTTTGGACAGATTTATTGTTGCCCTAATGGCCATGGAGTGATGCTGAGTTTTTAGCTTGTACTGCTTTGGTATTAGGATCGAATTTCGTAGGACAGTCTTATGAGGTTCCTTAAATGGACTTGATAATTGCAATAATCGATTTCAGTTCAGACTGTCTCCTTGTTTTTTCTTTATGTCCCGTGGGCCTATACAAGGACTCAAGTGGAGAGGTAAGGTTTTGAATTCCCCTACTATGAGGATACTGGGTTAGTCTGTGACTTTTGGTCCTGGAGAATTTGTCTTTATAAAAAGTTAGACGTGCACCAGAAATTTTGGGACATGATAGCTCATATTAGATTGTCGAGATCATTCTTAGGTAAATTGTTCCTTTGAGCACTTAACAAATGCTAATGGCCTATCCTCTTTGTCTCTTCTGAATTACTTATTTATTCTCAAAGCATAGTATGTTGTCTCAATACTTAAATATGCCAACCCTGCTTTTCGATTTTTGGCTACCATTTTGTTCGCAAGAAATTATTTCCTATGTAACCATCCCTCACCATTAACGGTATGGTGGCCTGTCCTTGAAGGTAAGAAATATTCTTGTAGACAGCATATCGACCAGTTCTGTTTCCTAATCCAAACTGCTCTCCCATGTCCTTACTCGCTCCGTTTTTTATTGGAGAATTTAATCCATTAATTTTTAAGGTTTTGACTGATAGGTTTGTGTTGCTTCCTTTTGCCTTACTTCATCCAACTTGTGGTTTGGTTTCAGTTATCTTACCTTCTGCAGTTTATGCTGTTATGATTTGGGATTTCTCTCTTCTACATGTGCGGGGTTGGTTGCATCGCTCTTTTTCTTGTTCTATTTGGAAATTTTGCTTCAATTGTATCTCTACGGATCAAGTTGGTTTCCGGAATTGTATTCTTTACAAGTTGTTTATGTCAATGTTGACTAGGTTTTTCCTCTCCTCCCTGTCTAACTATTAATTGACAATTCATTATATAATTGGCGCTATAGTAAACCTGGAGATTAGGCCTTCTATTCGTCACACCATCTAATCACTGGGATAACTGCTATGTCTACCAGGTGGCTTCCTTGCCTATTTCATAGGTTATGCAGTATTGAGAGTCAGTTGTAATTGCTGATAGGTTGTCCCTATTAAATAGTCGGCTCCACTTGGTTTTTATTCTCTGTGGCTTTTAGATTTTGTCTTGTTTTGGATGTCTAGAATTTTAACTATTATATGGTGGCCTCGCGAGAATTTCTTTTCAGATATTGTTCTGTTTGGAGTTCTATGTGCTTACTTGTATTTGGTTACATATAGAGTGTGTGTCTACTTTTTGTTTGGGGAAGTTTTTCATCTATTTATTCTGTTGAAGATATGAACAATACCATTCTCTTGGGGATTCTTCTCCTTTCCCTCCAGTATTCCTCTGGATGCGGAGGCTTTTGATTCTTTTCATAGATGTCGCCACAGCTCCTGGTATGTATCCCCCTCTTTTGTGCTACTCCTTAATATTTTCTTAATCTTTACTTGAGGGTTTTTGTTGTTCTGTGTTATCTTCCAAATCTAATATTCTTTGTTCTGCTTCCTCCATTCTGCTTCTGAAGGCTTTCTCCATTCTTTCCTGTTGATTAATTGAATGTTTGATTTCCTTTTACATATCCTCTTCTTGTCATCTCTTTAGTATTCTTCACTTCCTTTTGGCCCAGCTCTCCTCAACTCTCTCTCTTCCTGTAAGTCTTTGCTTTGCTTATTGGTTTCCTTATCTTTTTCAGCATGGGATGTTTCTCAAGTCGTCCTACTTGCCTCTGGACAGCCTTCTTGTCATTCTCTCTCTTAGGTCCTTCTTGAGTTCCTCATTCTCCTTTCTTCACGTCCTCTCTTCGATTTGTTCTTTATAATCTATGTAGTCTTTAAATTATGCTTCCCAATATTGAGTCCCTCGACTCACTTCTCGCTTGCCTCGCGCCCCCGGCCACTCCCCCACGCGGCGCATTCCCCCCACTCCGCAGCCGAGTCCTTCCACTACGGCCTCCCCGCTCGAGCTTCGGTCCGCCGGACCATTATCCCTTCGCACTCCCTTTCCCGTCGGTACTCCCTTCCCTTCGTCGCACTCCTTCGGCCATTAACCTGGCTGCTTCTCCTTGCCTGTTATTCCAATGTGACGTCCTAAATTGCCTCTTCACTGTGTTGAGGGCTTTCTTTGCTTGCCTCCTTCAGATGCCTTCATAATCCCAGTTGTGGGGGGGGGGGGCTCTTCATTCAGCCCGTGCCCTGGTACCTTCCGCTGGCCTCAGGAGATCTCAGATCTCAAGAGTAACACAACCCCACCTTTAATACCAGCTGGGAGGATAACTCCGCCCCCACAGCCACAAAAGCCAATCAAGCCAAAGACAGCTGGATTAAGGGATCAACAATCAGCCTTGCTGAGGCACCCAGTCCCTACCTGCTTTCTGCTCTTCCTTCCGTGGGCCTCAGGAGATCTCTCTCTTTCTTTCTTTTTGTCAATATTAAGGACTAAACACAGAACTTCATACATGCCAGAGATAATAATTCTGCCATTGAGTTATAGCCCCAGTTCTTCTTAGTTTCTAAGAAACTAGAAAGCTAACATTTATTTTGAAACAGGTACAATTGCCAAGTCACCCAAGTTAGACTTGGGCTCACCAGGAAGCCCGGCTAGGACTTGAATTTGTGCTGCTCCTGCCTCAGCCTCCTGAGTAGCTGGATTATCGACCTGCACCCTCAGGCCTGAATCTGTTCCATAAATTCCTAATAAGTAAACTATAAATGTCCCAGATTTTCTGTCACTATGCCTGATTCAGATTAAAGCCATGGAGCAGAGCTTAATCTTAAAAAATATTAAAATACTGCTGATGCAAAAACATAACTCTCATTTCAAAGGGGACAAGATTGGTTTATTCTGGAGCCAAATATGGGTGACCATGACTGGGGAAAAAAGATTCAAGTTCAGGGGCTGGAGAGATGGCCTAGCAGTTAAGAGTGCTGGCTGATCTTGCGGAGTACCCAGGTTCAATCCCCAGCACACACACGGGAGCTGAGAACCGTCTTTAACTCCATTTCCAGAGAAATCCGACACCCTTTTCTGACCTCTGTGGCTTTGCATAACACAGGTGCACAAACCTACATGCAGACAGTACATTCATACACATAAGAAAGTAAGTAAAAATTTTTAAAAAAAGATGCAGGCTAGCCCAAAGTCCATGCTTCAATGTAGTAACAGTTTCATGAAGTTTTTATAGTAACAGAACAATGGAAAGTCATAAATCAAGACATTTTTCAAAAACATTGGTGGAAACATTAAGCACATGGTTACAGCAAAGGAGAATGAACTCTCAGCTCTAGGCCTCAGATGCTGACTGATGACATTCAGCCTTTTGGTTGGTGGAATCTGGTGGTCTGCTAAGTTAATACTTTTGGAAAGAGAGGCTGGAGAGATGGCTCAGTGGTTAAGAGTGCCAACTGCTCTTGCAGAGGACCCAGGTTCAATTCCCAACACCCACATGGGGCTAAGAACCATCTTTAAGCCAGGCGTGGTGGCACACGCCTTTAATCCTAGCAGAGGCAGATGGATCTCTGTGAGTTCAAGGCTAGCCTGATCTACAGAGTGAGTTCTAGGCCAGCTGGGGCGATAGGGAGACCCTGTGTCAAATAAATAAATAAATAAATAAATAAATAAATAAATACTTTCAGAAAGTGTTTATCAGGTAATCACAGGATGTTAAATCAGAAACAAAAGTGGGCAAGGAGTGGCTATTGAGGGGGCTAAAAATGCCAAGATAAGGCCGGAGAGATGGCCTAGTGGTTAAGAGAGCTGACTACTCTTGCAGAGGATTGGGATTTGATCCTCAGCCACCCACATGGTGGCTGAAAACCATCTTTAACTCCAGTTGGAGGGGAATCTGACACCCTTTTCTGATCTCCATGGCATTGCAGGACATGGGTGCACAAACCTACATGCAGACAGTAGATTCACACATATAAAAATTAAATAAAAATACAAAATAAAAATGCCAAGATAAATGGTAACTGGGCTCTGGGCCTGTAGCATTTCGTGCTCTCCACAATCAATCACCAAAGTCCTAATCAGTTCATCTGATTAGGACTTTGTGGAATGACCTTCTGTAGAATGTTCCATCGAGATGCAGTTTTTCTGGGAACATCTTTCACAACACCAACTAAAACTGCTCAAGAACATTTTTAATTTTATTAAAATGTCTCAAAGACATGGAAACTTGGGATACAGCTAAGTGGCAGAGCACTTCCCTAGAATCCACCAGTGAGGAACTAGGGGCGTGGCCAGTGGTAGAAGCCGGGCTGGGGATGTGGCTCAGTGATAGAGCATTTTCCTAAAATCCCCCATTGAGAGGCTGGGGACATAGTTCAGTGGTAGAGCCCCTGCCTAGAATCCCCCAGTGAGGGGCTGGAGTGTGGCTCGGTGGTAGAGCACTTGCCTAGAATATGAAGACCCTAGGTTGAATTGCCAAATTCACATAAAAGAGAAGGAAACCACCGGGCATGGTGATGTACACCTGCAACTCCAGCACTTAGGAAGCGAAGGCAGGGTGATCTTCCTCAGATACATAACAACTTTGTTGAGATCCGCATGGGCTTTGTGGGAACTTCTCTCTCAAAAGAAAAAAGTAGCATTGAATGTCTACTTCACACCATTCCTTAAAACAAACAACTCCATCAAGTAAACAAAAAAGAGTTTACTCAGGATTTTAAAAGGGTTTAGTGGAGGGACGGGGGGGGGGGATGGCAGATGAACTGGTCAGTCCAGTTCCAAATTCCAGGTGTCCAGGTCCCTCAAGGTCCTGGTCACACCCTCCACATGTCCTCCAGGAACAGAGTATTACTTCAGGAAAAAGAAAGGCAAGGAAAAACCATACCCCCTTCCTGGCATCCCCAGCCTCTAGCTCTGGAGGAACACAGACAACTTTGGATGAAGAGTTCTGGCATCCTCAGCCTCAGGTTTACTGGCAGATCCAAGAAAATGTCCAGCTCTCAGCCAAGAAAGAAACTGCTCATTTTCCTTTCCAGATCTTTACTCTAAACTTCCTAGTCAATATCTACATCCTGTTCTTATCAAATGCCTCTAGGCTCTTCCACAAGCCAAAGGCATGGGACTGTGGGACAGATTTGTGAGTTTCTTCAGGAAGTGAGTGCAAGGCTCTCATCTTTGGTAGTCTCAGAAGATCCCTCTACCTCTATGTCCTTTAAGACTCTGGTCCCCAGCTGGAAAAGATGTACATCTCAAATTCTCCACAAGGTAAACAACAAGAGCAGCATGTGGAGAGTTGGAGAGGCATCAGGTGATTAACCTCTCAGGAGACTCAGAAACGTGAATAATATATGCATAGTGGGTGAAAACTGGATGTCAGATGTGAAGGCAGACCTATGTGAAATACAATTAACAGATGCATGTGTGGGTTGATGGGATGGCTCAGCAAGTAGAGAGGCTCACCACCAAGCCCAAGGACCTGAGTTTGATCCCCGGGACCCACATAGTAGAAGGAGAGAGATGACATCTCTGAACCGCACATATAATATGTCCTCACACACTGTGCTGGTTATTTTTTTGTCAACTTGACACAAACTATAGCCACTTTGGTAGAAGTAACCTCAATTGAGGAACTACCTTCATTGGATTGGCTTGTGGCCATGTCTGTAGGACATTTTCTTAATTGTTAATTGTTACAGAAGGACCCAGTATATTGCAGGCAGTGCCATCCTTAGGTGGGTAAGCTGTATAGAAAGGCAGCTGATGGGGGCTGGAGAGATGGCTCAGTGGTTAAAAGCACTGGCTGCTCTTAAAGGACACAGGTGGCTGGGTATGGTGGTGCACGCCTTTAATCCTAGCACTTAGGAGGCAGAGGTAGGTGGATCTTTGTGAGTTCAAGGCCAGCCTGGTCTACAGAGTGAGTTCCAGGACAGCTGGGGCTACAAGGAGACCCTGTCTCGAAAAGAACCCCCCCAAAAAAAAACAAATGACACAGGTTAAATTCCTAGCACCCACAAGGTAACTAACAACCACCCATAACTCCAGTTCCAGGGGATCTAACATCCTCTCCTGTCCTCCATGGGTGGTAAATGCCATGGATACCCTTACAAACACGTAGGCATAATACACATAAAATAATATAAAATAAAATAAAATAAAATAAAATAAAATAAAATAAAATAAAATAAAATAAAACGAAAGAAAGGTATCTGAGCAAGCCAGGGAAGCAAGCCAGTAAGCAGCTGTCCTCTGCTCCTACTTGAGTCCCTGTCCTGACCTCCCTCAGTGATGGCCTGAGATTGGGAAGTGTAAGCTAAATAAACCCTTTTGTTCCCAAGTGGCTTTTGATCATGATGTTTAGCACAGCAATAGAAATAAAACACACACACACACACACACACACACACACGCACACACACACACACACGCACACACACGTAAAATTGAATAGGAAAAAAATTTTTAAATACTTTTAAAAATACGAGTTTGCCTTCAAGTGATCTGTGTTTTCCCCTCTGGCACAGTGTTCCTGAAGTCCTCCTGACATGAGACAGCGTCATTCTATCCCCTGGGCTTTTGTGGGTAGACATGGATCTCCTGGGAGGCTCTGATCCACAGAGAGTTCTTCCTGGCCTAGCAGGGGTCTTTCTTTCATTGTAGAAGAAATATTTACTCTGGTCTCCAAGACCCTAGTCCCTGAGGATCCCCAACTGAGCAGAAGAGGGAAGTTTCAGAATCAGAGTGTAGAATGCCCACAGTGCTCCATTTCCTGCAAACTTTAACTGAACCCCCCGCCCCCCCCCCATTACCTCACACTTCTGTTTTGCTCTTCCTGGCCTGGGGGCAGCCTCTGTGCTCAGCTTAAAAAAGCAAGTCCACTTGAGGATGTGGTGAGCACTCACTCATCACATCCAGAACCTCTGGATGGATTCTGGAAGGATGGTCTCCATGCTGACACCCCACCTCCAGGGGAAGCCTGGCCTGTTTGTAACTTCGTTGAGCTCAACGTTGGTCTGAATGGTCGGTGGGTTAAATGCCCCAAGGCCTCCCAGCCCTGTACTTGGAGAAGCCAGGCCTTCGGGGTGGCGTTGTGCACTCCAGGCCCCTCTCCCTTTGCTTCCAGGACCTAATGAAGTAATGACGCGCGTGACATTAAAACTGTTTCTGTTGGTTGTGACACCAGAGCTTTCAATACTGAATAAGGTACAGAATGTGTTGTGTAAGACCTGTGCGAACGGTCAAAGGTGTCAGGCTGGCACCACACCCAGTGATAAAACAGGCTTCCGACTTCTAGTAGATTCTTTTTACCTTCTCCAGACTGAAGCTAAGGAAAGAATACTGCTTCTTGAACATACTGTTCTGCTTCAAACTCGGACTTCATTGGGTATCCCAGGTACCTTGATTACATCTAACGTTAAAGGGTCAAATCTTACCAAGAATGTGCCACAAGCCTGAACTTCAATCCTGGCACTTGGGAGGCTAAGGTAGGTGGATTGAAATTGGGGTCACCCCAACTTCATACTAAAAAGCAAAAGTGGGGGGAATTCTGTGGGATGCTGCCTTCTGGATATGGCAGGGCTACAGAACGGATGAACACGCACGGCATCTGTGAGCACCCCAAGTCCTGTACCAAAAGAAAATCACTGGGGCTGGAGACACGACTCAGGAGTTAAGAGCACTCGCTTCTTTTGCAGAGGACCTGGGTTCGATTCCCAACACCCACATGACAGTTCACTACCACCTGTAACTCCAGTTCCAGGAAAACCAGCACCCTCTTCTGGCCTCTGTGAGCATTGCACATATGAGTTACAAATACATTCATGCAGGCAAAACACTCATACACATAATTTGTGGGGGGTGATTTTAGACAGGGTCTCTCTGAAGCCCCAGCCACCCTGAAACACTCTGTAGACCAGGCTGGCCTTGAGCTCCCAGAGATCCACCTGCCTCTGCCTCCCAAGTGTTCAAATTAAAGTCATGCCACCACCATGCCCAGCCACATAAAATTTTTTTTAAAATTTCTTTAGAAAGGAAAGGAGAAGGGGAAGAAGAGAAAGAGGGGGAGGGGAGGAAGGAGAGAAGGATTAGGCACCCATCACCCTAATCCTTTTATTCAAAGTGGTCTCAATTTGCTTTCAGCAAATGCTAAATAAGATCTTAGCAGCCATGTGAGTATTTATACCCCAGAAATTGGCAAACACCACATGCCAGTTACCCTCTTACAGACAGATGTACCAGTTACTGGTAAGTTTCCCAAGATCAATTTAAAGAAAATTACACTAGGCATTTGAAATATTTAAAGAAACGGGAAATCAACATCTTCCAGGAAGCTTAGACAACTGTTTAAAATCCATTGACTTCGAGCCGGGTGTGGTGTATGTGGTGGTGTGTGCCTTTAATCCCAGCACCCAGGAGGTAGAGGTAGGCTGATCTCTGTGAGTTCAAGGCCAGCCTGGTCTACAGAGCGAGCTCTAGGACAGCCGGTACTAAAAGGGAGAACCTGTCTCAAAAATACCAAATAATAATAAGCCATCGACTTCTGTGGTCTACCTTATCCTCTCCCTGCCTCAATAAAAGAAACAAACATCTGAAAGCTTGTGTTCAAAATGCCTTCTTAAACTGGGCGTGGTGGCCCATGTCTTTAATCCTAGCACTTGGGAGGCAGAGGCAGGCGGATCTTCGAGTTCAAGGCCAGCCTGGTCTACAGAGTGAGTTCCAGGACAGCTGGGGCTACAAGGAGACCCTGTCTCAAAAAGACCAAAAAAAAAAAAAATGCCTTCTTATTTTTCAAAATTTAGTATTATCTATATTTATTGTGTGTATACATGCATGTCATTTTTAACTGTATTGCAGGATATATTTTTTTTTCAAAGTGATTGCTGGAGTCTCATCAAATTTAGAGTGAGCATACTTCTGTTTGTTTGTTTATTTATTTATTTATTTATTTATTTATTTATTTATTTGAGACAGGGTCTCCCTATAGCTCCAGCTGGCCTGGAACACACAGAGATCTGCCTGCCTCTGCCTCCCAAGTGCTAGGATTAAAGGCCTGGGTCCTCTGCTAGAGCAGTGGGTGCTCTTAACCACTAACCCATCTCTCCAGCCCTATTTTTTTTTTTTTTGGTCTTTTTGAGACAGGGTTTCCCTGTAGCCATAGCTATCTGGAACTCACTCTGTAGACCAGGCTGGCCTTGAACTCACAAAGATACGCCTGCCTTTTCCAGCCCTATTTTTTTAAATTTTATGTCTACTTTATGTGTCTGAGTATTTTGCCTGTGTGTGTGTGTGTGTGTGTGTGTGTGTGTGTGTGTGTGTGCACCTCTGCATGCAATACTCAAGGAGGCCAGAAGAGGGGGCTGAATCCTCTGGAACTGGAGTTATGATGGATGTTAGCTGCCATATGATATAATGACAAGACAAAAATATATATCTGCTCAGTACAGACTCAATTCCTTTTATGAATGTCTTTTTATTTTTGAGTCAGGGAGCCAGGTAGCCCAGGCTGGCCTTGAAGTCACTATGTAGCATAGGATGACCTTGAATTCCTTTTCTTTCCAAATGCTTGGATGGCAAGCTTGCCATGAAGCTTAGAGTTGAGGTTTAGTTACTTTTTATTGCATTTTTATGTTTTCATACAAAACATCTCAATCAGTCGTAATTCCCTTTATACCCCCTTCCCCACTAGCACCCTGGCACAGTACATTGCATTGGAATTCATACCCTCTCTCATTTGTTTAAAGGCCCATTGTGTCAAGTTTGCATCCCTAGACATTCCTCAGTGCAAGTTCATCCACTGAGGTCTACTCAGCCCATCCAGCTCCCTGCTTTAAGAAGATCAGCTCTTTGGGGGCTGGAGAGATGCCTCAGTGGTTAAGAGTGCCGACTGCTCTTGCAGAGGACATAGGTTCATTTCCCAGCTGGCAGCTAAGAATCGTATTTAAGCTGGGTGTGGTGGCTCATGCCTTTAATCCTACCACTGGGGAGGCAGAGGCAAGTGGATCTCTGGGAGTTCAATGCCAGCCTGGTCTATAGACTGAGTTCCTGACCAGTTGGGGCTGCAGAAAGACCCTGTCTCAAAAAGAAAAAAGAAAAAAAAAAAAAAAAAAAAAAAAAAAAAAAAAAAAAAAAAGATCAGCTTTTCCTCAGCCAGCTGCCAATAGTTCTTCTGCTAAAATTGGGACCTGCTTCCCATTTCCACAGTTCTAGACTGGGTCTGTCTGCTTACGTTTGCATGGGTCTTGTGCATGCTGACACCACTGCTGTAAGATCATATGAACAAGGGTCCCAGGAGCTTGTAGGATTGTATTCCATTTGGTCATGCACCTCCTCCCTGACTCTTACAATCTTTCCACCCCCTCTTGCACAATATTCCCTGAGTCCTGGGTGAGTGGGGCTTAATATAGGAGTCCTGTCCAAGGACCTATACTCTGGAGAGTCCTAGTCTCCATGGTTTGGCCGTTTGTAGCCTTTTGTATTCTTGGCCCTCTGTTACATGAGGGAGCTTCACTAGTGAGAGTTGAGAGTTCATTAGTGTCCTCTTTAACCCTTGTTCTATGTTGCATGAGCCTTAAGTGTAGAGGTGACATTGTAGATGTGCCACTTAGGCTTGGCCAATGCACAGACAATGTCTGTGTGTGACCAGTGGTGGAACTCTGTAATAGTCTCCATCTGGTGCAAAAGAAGTTTCTTTAATGAGTGTTATCAGGATATTTGACTGTAAATATAAGGATACATGTTTTGCACTGAGTAAGGAATTATATTAGTTTCGGGGTATGGTTTATTTATTTTTAACTCACTGAGTCCAGTTAGGACATAAAGTCATCCACTGAGTCATGAAGAACCAGTCAGTGGTTACACCCCTAAGGGAAACTGAGTCTTCCTCTCCCACAGCCATTAACTGCCCACAGCTCCTCAGCTTAGGGAGTCCCTCCGCACTCCATGCTGGAATTTTTAACTGGCTAGATCTCGTGCAGGTCTTACCCAGGCAACCATAGCTGCTGCGAGTTCATGTGTACAGTAGCTGAGTCATGTCCAAAAGAAAGTATTTCACGCAGTCCTCCCCTCATTCTTTTGATCTTATATTAAACTAAAATGTGCATACATACCCTCCACCCATATACCAAAAATTCCTAACTCTGAAAATAAATGATAGCTTAGTTGGTTCATTTTTTTTTGGTCTTTTTGAGACAAGGTCTCCCTGTAGCTCTGGCTGTCCTGGAACTCACTCTGTAGACCAGGCTGGCCTTGAAGTCACAGAGATCTGAGTGCCTCTGCCTCCCAAGTGCTAGGATTAAAAGTGTACGCCACCATGCCTGGTGGTTCATACATTTTATAGGTAAGGTCTGGCTGTGTAGCTCTGGTTGGCCTGGAACTCACTATGTGGACCAGAGTACTCTCTAGCTTGTAGAGCTCTGCCTGCCTCTGCCTCCCAAGTGCTGAGATCAAAGGTGTGCATTCCTCAGTGTTCCTTGAGCTATTGGGGGAGGGGCAGATTCGGCTGAGCCCCCAGTCACTCTCTGCACTTCCCACAGCAGTAAGTTTTTCTGACCAAGGTTGAGATGAGCACAAATCTATGGATATAGACATAAATGTTAAGAAGGTAGTTTGACAATGTGACTGTCATCAAAAAGCTCTCCACTAGGGCCTGTGGCCACTCTACACATGGTTCATGACCCTGTTTACAGTATTAGCAGTTTTTTAATGTTTTGAGGCCCCATTGTTTAAATCCATGGAGGCAGAGCTTACAGCTTCACGGGACAGCCTGCGTGTGACCTCCTGTTGGTGTAAGCCTCAAAGTTGTTGTGTGATGTGACCTGCATTTTCTTCAAGGCAGTCTCCTGGAGTCATTCACCCTACCAAGTGCATTGAGTGGTCTGGCTGCCCCCAGTCCTCATCAGCTCTTCCCAGTTCTCACTTTATCTTAGCTGCATCATCAGTCTTCAGTGGTGTCTTGTGGTTTTTTATTGCATTTCTGAGGTGACTAAGAAAATTAAAAATACTTTTCATGTAATTTTTGCCATTTGGCAATACTTTTTATTCTTGAGAAATGTCTGCTCAAGTCTTTCTCCTTTCCTTATTTTCACTTTCTTCTGATTTTCTATTAGTTCGTTGGGGATTTCATACAGTGTATTCTAATCGGATCCGCCTCTCCCCTACCTCCTCCCAGGTCCACTTCCTTCCCTTCCCACTCAACTTGCCATCCCACTTTTAACCCATTTTTAATTGACTGGGAAGAAGTTTATTTTCCCACTGCGCATGTAAGTTCTTTCTCAAATTCATGTATTATGAATATTAGCTCTTTTTTTTTTTTTTTTTTTTTTT
>VZQC01011202.1:625177-696900 GCA_009823505.1 Rhizomys pruinosus | reverse complement strand
TTTTTTTTTTTTGGTATTTTTTTGAGACAGGATCTCCCTTTTAGTCCCAGCTGGCCTGGAGCTCACTCCGTAGACCAGGCTGGCCTTGAACTCACAGAGATCCGCCTGCCTCTGCCTCCTGAGTGCTAAGATTAAAGGCATGTGCCACCACAGCCATCTTAGAGACAGTTCTTAGCTAACTTTTGGATGCTGGGAATCGAACCTAGGTCCTCTCCAGAGGACCTATCCACTCGTCAGTTGAGGGGCATTTGGGTTGGTTCCAGCTCCTTCCAGCCCCTTATTTTATTTTTAATTATGTGCATGAGTGCTTGGGGTGAGAGGAGTATGGGCATGTAAGTGCAGGTGGGGTCAGAGGCTAGAAAGCCCCCCCACCCCACCCCACCCCTGGCAGAATAGATTCCAAGCATGTGGGGCAGGATTTATTTGTGCCAGGTGTGCTGACCAGATAGATACCAGCTTGAAGAGGAATAGGGTGCAATGCTCCCCCACCTCAGACAGAATCCACACCTCCAAGAGAAGGGTATTTTCTACACACCCAGGGGCACAGTCTCCACCACACAAAGGCTCTCCGAGGCCACACAGGTCTGGCATTATTTTCTTTGAGGCCAAGCCTGCAAACTACGGTGTTTCTGAGGCCTGACGCAACAGGCAGTGGTATGGGAGAGAACACTCTGAGCAGCCCAGGGAATTCAGCATGCTGCAATTTCTCCACTGATTTTGTCACAAAAGCAGAAGCAACTGTCCCTTGAACTTAGTCCTTTTACCTCTGACCTCTCCAGGCTTACAAGTGTTTCCTTCAGTGACTTAGGTCTGTGGTTTCACAAGTCCATCCACCCAGATGGTGTCTACTACCAGAAACCAAACTCCAATGGAACATTTGACTCTGTTTCTAAAAAATGCAACCGAAACTTGCAGCTCCTAGGAAAATTGGCCAGAAGGCAAAGAGAGTTCCTAATACATTCCCTGCCTCCCAGGCTCCCCCACTATCAACACTCCCATCCCCCAAGTGCACTGGTAACCCTGCAGGGAAGGATCATTGTCATCCAGGATAGATAGCTCACAGGAGGCTCATGTTGTGCTGTGCACCCTGTGGGTCTGGACAGATGTCTAGTGACACGTATCCACAATTATGGAACACATAGAGTAGTTTGCTGCCCTCCCCAAGCCATCTGTGCTACATCTATTTATCTCCTTCCTCACCCCCAATCCCTGGGAGCTACTGATTTGTTTGTTTGTTTGTTTGTTTGTTTTGGTTTTTTTGGCTTTTTTGTTTGTTTTTGTTCTTTTCAAGACAGGGTCTCCCTGTAGCCCCAGCTGTCCTGGAACTCACTCTGTAGACCAGGCTGGCCTTGAACTCACAAAGATCCACCTGCCTCTGCCTCCCAAGTGCTAGGATTAAAGGCATGCGCCACCACGCACGGCTTGTTTATTTGTTTGTTTACTGTTTTTATTGCCTCTCTGTGTGTCAGTGTGTGTCTTTGGGCGTCTATCACTGTCTGTGTGTCTATGCTTGTGTATATGTGTCTGTGTGTCTCCGTGTGTGTCTGTATATGTGGCTGTGTGTTTCTCTGTGTGTCTGTGTGCCTCTATGTGTCTGTGTTTTTGTGTGCATTTGTGCATGTGTCTGAATATATGTGTGTGTGTGTCTGTATGTGTATCTGTGTGTATGTATATGTATGTGTGTGCATCTGTGTGTATGTGTCTGTATGTGTGTTTGTGTGTAGATCTCTGTGTCTGTGTGTGTGACTGTATGTGTCTGTGTATATGTCTGTATGTGTGTCTGTGTATATCTGTGTGTCTGTGTGTGTGTGTGTGTCTGTCTGTGTGTGTGTGGTGCTAAGTATCGAACTTGTATTAGTCTTCTCACTGCTGTAACGAAATACCCAGCAAGAGCAGCTTAAGGAAGAAGGGTTTGTTTGGCTGGCAGTTCCAGGGCACATTCCATCACCACAGGGAAGGTATGGTGGCAGGAACAAAAGTCCGCTGGTCACATGGCACCAACGTTTGGGTAGCAGAAGAGATGGATGTTGCTGCCCAGCTCATTTTTTTTTGTCTTCAGTCCTGGACCTTAGCCCATGAGACAGTGTCTTCAGTCCTGGACCTTAGCCCATGAGACAGTGTCTTCAGCCCTGGACCTTAGCCCATGAGACAGTGAGTGCCCTGTCTAGGTGGGCTCTTCCCTGCCCCGGTAAGCGTTCCTGGAGCCATCCTCATGCACACACTCAGAGGTGTATTTCCATAGTTACTCTGAATCCCATCACCCTGGCAACATGATTGACCATCTCAGAATCCAAGGTTTCACACATGCTCAGCAAGTGTTCTACCTCTGAGCTGCACCTGTTCAGTTACTGTCTCCATGAATTATGCCATTTTCAGAATTTCTTGGTGGGCTGATTTTGCAAGTAAAAGGCAAGGTCTTGACAGGTCGAAGACTGAAGCACTGGTTCAGCTTAACTCCATAAAGAAGGTGCCTGCACAGTGATTTGGTTCATACAGGCTGCCGTAACACTGCCCTTTTTTCATAGAAGTCTCGGTGGCAACAAAACCTCTGGTTCATCTTGGATTCCCCTGAACTCACAAACAGAAGACTCAATAGCAAGGACCTGGAACCAACCCAAGTGCCCCTCAACTGACGACTGGTACATCTACACAATGGAGTTCTTTTTTTTTTTGGTCTTTTCCAGACAGGGTCTCCTTGTAGCCTGAGCTGTCCTGGAACTCACTCTGTAGACCAGGCTGGCCTTGAACTCACAAAGATCCGCCTGCTTCTGCCTCCCGAGTGCTAGGATTAAAGGTGTGCACAGCCACGCCTGGCCACAATAGAGTTCTATGCAGCGGTAAAGGAAGATGACATTGGGGCCGGAGAGATGGCCTAGCAGTTATGAATGCCAACTGCTCTTGCAGACGACCCAGGTTGGATCCCCAGCACCCACATGGCAGCTGAGAGCTGTCTCTAACTCCAGTTCCAGGGGAATCCGACGCCCTCTTCTGACCTCCTCAGCATTGCATGACACGGGTGCGCAGACCTGCATGCAAACAGTACATTCATACACATAAAGAATAAATAAAATTTAAAAAATAATTAAAAAGATGACATCATGAACTTTGCAAGTAAATGGATAGAACTACAAGATATTATGTTAAGTGAAGTAACACGGTCCCAGAAAAACAAACAACAAATGGTATCCCTCATCTGTGGATGCTAGCACCAATTACCTAGTTGTAAGTATTTCTTGTGCAGGGCTCCTTAAGCTTTTGTCCAAGTGTTTGGGAGTGATGCACATCGGAAAGAACAACAACAACAACAAAAGAAAAGACTGCGTCAAACAACTGACTGAAATGGTGAACTTCTGCTTGAAACAGTCAACTTCTGCATTGAGAATTTTGAGAAAGACTGAGGAAAAGATGAAAAACATGTTTGGCAGAATGCATAAGCTCTGGTGGGGTGGGGGGATAGGGAGGGGGACATGGGTCTAGATTTGATTTGTAATGTAATCTTGTATAAAAAATATATAAATGAAAAAAATTAAATTAAATTAAAAAACCAGAACACTAAAACTGAAAGCAATAATTTTATAATTTAACTTCAAAACCTTCTAAAATTTAGTAACTATGGAGCCAGAGCATACGTGGCCTTTTCACACTGCCTTCATTCACTTGTGACACACATTTTTCTCCAAGTCTTTTTGTGGCTTGAGAGCACCTTCCTTTTCAACACTGAATAGTATTCCAAGCCATCTAGCATGCCATAGTCACTGAAGGACATCGTGGTTGATCATCAGTTTAGGTAATTATGGATAAAGCTAACATGAATATCCACATGTGGGGTTTGTGTGGATATGAGTTTTCAACTCCTTTGGGTAAATACCAAGGATTATGATTGCTGGATGGATGGAAGAATCCTTTGTCACAAATGGACACACTGTCTGCCGTGGCTGAACCAGACTCTCCAAACCAAGACTCACATTCCTGTCACTCTACCCTGGATCCCACCCTCACCATCCCACCCTCACCAGTGTGCATCATGGTCACCGCTCAGGATTTTGACCATTCTAATGCCCTTCAGTGAAAACTTGGCTCCTGAGATGTTGGAAGACATGCAGGACCATGGCTGCAGAGTCAAACTTTAGAACTAATTCCTCTTCTGACTCAGTCTCCCACAGCCTCTGTGACCTGAGCCAGTCATTTCCCCTGCAAACACCTGTGCAAATGACATTTCAAATCTCCTTTCTCAGAGGCCAATCACCCAAGATTTATCCTTTTCCAGTCACGTACATACCCAGTGCCTGAAATTGATGAAAAAAAAGAGTCTGCCCTGTGCTTAACAGAGCTCCCAATCCAACCAGGAAGACAGAATCAAGAAACTATTCACAGGCAAGTGTCTCCCTCTCCCACCAGCCATCCGTTGCCAAGAGTTCTGAAGGCTTGGGGGCTGGAAAGATAGCTTAGTAGTTAAGAGCACCGACTGCTCTTGCAGAGGACCCGGGTTCGATCCCCAGCACCCACATGGCGGCTGAGAACCGTCTGTAACTCCAACTCCAGGAGAACTCTAGTTCCAGGGGAATCTGAGACCCTCTTCTGACCTCTGTGGAATTGCACCACACGGGTGCACAAACCTACATGCAGACAGTACATTCATACACATACAAAAATAAATTAAATTAAAAAAAAAAGAGTTCCGAAGGCTGGGTTAGGGTTTCTTACCCACTTCCTCATGTCTATGCCAGGTTCTGTCTGGTTTGAACTTACTTACCTCTGGGACTTGCGCATGCTGTCACCATTGCTGTGAGTTCATATAAATAAGTGACCAGCTGTCTGGAAAACTCTGTTTCCTTGTGGCTGTCCACCACCTCCAGCTCTTACAATCTTTCCACCCTCCTTCTCAATGACTCCTGAGCCTTGGAAAGCAGAAGTTTGAAACAGGTGTCCTGTATGTATGTATGTATGTATGTATGTATGTACATATGTATGCATGTATGTATGTACGTATGAATGTACGTACGTATGTATGCATGTACGTGTGTGTATGTATACATGTATGTATGCATGTGTACACACATGTGTGTGAGTATGTCTGTATGTGTACATGTGTGTACGTGTGCATGTACGTACATATGTATGTAAGTGTGTACGTATGTATGTACGTATGCATGTACGTGTGTGTATGTATGTACGTATGTTTGTATGCATGTATGCACGTGTGTGCATATATACGTGTGTATGTATATATACGTGTGTGTACATATGTGTACATGTATGTACGTGTGTATGCATGTATGTACGTATGTATGCATGTATATAGTGCATTAGACTGGGTGGACCAATAAGGAAAGGTGTGGATAGAAGTGAAGATCTAAATACCAAAAAGTATATTATATGAAAATCATAAAAAATCAATACAAATTTTAAAAATGAAATGCTAAGATAAAAGAAGCTATTCACATCAGGGCCGCAGAGATGGCTGATCAGTAAAGAGAATTCCTGTAGAGGACCCAACTTCAGGGAGACCCTGACTCATAAATCCATTAACAACAAAGAAAAGAAAGGCACTGCCCTAAGGTGATACATTGTTTGGGTCCTCACCCACATCCAACTCAGTTCAAAACTGCCTGTAACTCCAGCTCCGGGAAATGCTCTCTTCTGGATTCTGAGGGCACCTGCACTGACATGTTTTCTCTCTCTCTCTCTCTCTCTCTCTCTCTCTCTCTCTCTCTCTCTCTCTCTCCATATATATATATATATATATATATATGTTTGAAAAATAACTGGGTATGGTGGTGCATGCTGATAATCTCAGAATTTGGGAGGTAGAGTTTATGCTCCTTGGATACCCAGAAAGTCAGAGGATTGGTCTACATGAAACCTGTCTCCTAAAAAGCGTGTCACAAATTATTTTCCAGTGTAATATAAAAATTATGAATATTTTTAGTGGGGAATGTATCCTAGTAGTAGACTGTCTGATCAGCATGCATAAGGTCTGAGGTTCAATCTCGAGTAGTGGCCAAGTATAATATGTGTGTGTGTAAAGAAATGTTCTCCTCTCATCTGCACAGGAGAGCAGAGGATTTCGGGTCATGGGAAGCTTGCACATGTGAACCTTGGGCAGTAGTAGCAACAAGCACAGGACCCATGCCATCTTAATTAAACAAGGATCCAGAATGAAGGAGAGGAATGCGTGGCAGGCCAGTCCTAGACTAAGAACTATTGAAGACTGGTTGCTACTGCGTAAGGGAGAGTATGCCTTAATTATGATATCTAGATGGGCTGACGAGACTCCAGCGGATGAATTTGTACTTAAGGACATCTGGGTGCAAGCGTTTGACTGCATAGGTCTTACCATGTATAGGAGAATACATGAAGTCTGGTGGGGGATTGGAGGGGTATGGATGGAGAGGGGGTCTAAACTTGTCTGAGACCTGTACTATAAAACTACAAAAGCTTAATAAAAAGTTATAAAATAAATTTAAAAATTAAATTTAAGCATTAAAAATGAAAATATGAATGCAAAAAATATGACTAATCAAAATAAAAAGTACATTCTAAAATACCAGGAACTACAGACAAGGGGATTTTATTTCTAATTCCATCATAAATAACCAAAGCAGGCTTGCCAGGAAGGATCGAATTCAAACACCAGCATTCTCCATCTGTGGCTTCAACCATTCCCCTGGGCAATAGCTTCTCCGCTCCCCAACTACAGAATCAAGAAGAAATGTCAGACACTCTATATCTGCCTGTAGAATTCACACGTGTGTTAGAACATCTCTATGATCCCAGCACTTGAGAGGCTGAGGTGAGGGGGGTGTGCCTCTAGTTCTGGTCTAGCCTGAGCTACATAGGGAGACTCTGACTCATAAATCCATTAACAACAAAGAAAAGAAAGGCACTGCCCTAAGGTGATACATTGTTTCTGCTCAAATTTCTTAGTGGTAGATATTCATGTTGGTCAGGTGTACATGCAATAGAAACTAAGATAGGTGTCACTTCCAGAAATTCTACAGGTCAGAGAAGGGAAAAATATATATATGCTTCTTGTGGTGAGAAGCCAAGACTTCAACCCCATTTAAAGGCCAACTAAGTAATACACATGAACACAAACAGAAAGTGAATATTTTCTCCTTACTGTGACAGAATATGTGGTGCATGTGTGTATGTGTGTGTGTGTGCGCACGCGCCACATGTGTATGATGCCCACGGAAGCCAGAAGAGGACATTAGGATGCTTTGGAACCAAAATTACAGACAGTTGCAAGGCATCTAATGTGGGCGCGGGGACTCCATTGGGCATATACTCAGGAGAGGTAGCGATGGGTCATATGGAGGTTCGCTTTTAAATGACTTGAGGTAGATCCATATGGACGTCCATAAAGACTGCACTTACATTCTCACCACACTGTGTATGCATTCCTTTTTCTCTGCATGCACACCAGCGCCTCTTTTTTAAGAGGCTGGAAAGGCAGACATCACTTCTGCTTGCATTCCAGTGGTAATAATCATTCGAGAATCCCCAGCTGGTTTGACAAGGGCTGCACAGTTCTCATGGGGCAGACGTCTTCAGGAAAATATTGAGAGACTGCCTGCTGGCCCTCGGGAGTGTGGAGGGCCACAGCTGGGGTGCAGCTGGTGTCCTAATGAAAGAGAGATGCTGTGGCCCCATGAAAAAAGGAATTTGGTCTTGAGACCGATATCAGGGAATGTCTTGCTTATCTGCAGAGTTTGAGAAGTGGTGACAATCCCAAGGGGAAGCAGAGCAGGAGGCTGAGGACAGGGGAGGTGGGACAGGAGGAGGGCAGGACAGGGGCTCAGGACAGCAAACACCTCCGCTTGCTCTGAGAAGCTGAGTCAACTCCGTATAGATAATTGAGTGAAACTTCCTAAAAGCCTAGGAAAAGCTGTGAGTTTTCTTTCCTATTTTCTTTTCTTTTATTGTTTGACGGTTTCATACACATATATAATGTATTTAAATTTTTACTTATTTTGTGTGTCTGAGTGTACTGCCTGCATGTGTGTAAGTGCACCCATGTCATGCAATGCCTGCAGAAGAACGAAGAGGGCATCAGATTTCCTGGCTCAGGAGTTATGGTGGTTGTTAGCCGCAATGGGTGCTGGGATTCAATCCCAGGTCTTCTACAAGAGTAGCCTGCACTCTTAACCACTGAGCCATCTTTCCGGCCCTAGTATATAATGAATTTTAATCATTCTCAACCCTCATTCTTCTCTCTCATCCCCTCCTACTGCCACTGAAATCTCTTTAGCCCAACAAGTCCCGCTCCTATTTTAACCCTTCATTTGTGTGTGTGTGAACCACTGAGTTTAATTAGAGTTTCTTGTCCAGGCATGGGGAGGACATTATTTACTGCAACAAGAACAGTTTATCAATGGGTACACCACTAAAGAAAATGCCACCCCCATCCCAACAGGTGGTAGTTGCCAATAACCCCTCAGGGACTATGTGGCCCTCTCCAATCTGTGAAGAAATATTGGCAGGCCCAGTCTTGCGCAGGCACCATAGCCATGATGAGTTCATGAGTGGAATGAATGTGAGGCATCCTGAAGTCCTCATTTTGGATGTGCAAGTGTCCCTGTGGCAGCTGACCTAGATCCCCAACTATCAATGTACACATTGTCAATTCATTTTGATTCCAACAACTTTCCCCCTTGTTGGAGAGATGGCTCATCAGTTAAGAGCATTGCCTGCTCTTGCAGAGGACCAAGGTTGGATTCCTAGCACCCACATGGAAGCTAACAACTGTCTACAACTCCAGTTCTAGGGGATCTAATGTCCTCTTTTGACCTCTGCCGACATTTCATAACATGGGTGCACCTACCTACATGCAGAAAATACACTCATACACATAAAATAAAAATCATAAATAAATAAAAATAAATTTTAAGCCAGGCATGGTGGCGCACGCCTTTAATCCTAGCGCTTGGGAGGCAGAGGCAGGCGGATCTTTGTGAGTTCAAGGCCAGCCTGGTCTACAGAGAGAGTTCCAGGACAGCTGGGGCTACAGGGAGACCCTGTCTCGAAAAGACCAATAAATAAATAAATAAATAAATAATAAATTTTTAAAAAGACATGGTTGATGCCAGGTATGTTGATGCTCACCTTTAATCCCAGCATTTGGGAGGGAGAGGCAGGTAGATCTCTGTGAGTTCAAGGCCAGCCTTGTCTACATACAGAGTTCCTAAACTGCTGCATATGCTATTTTATGTTAAACTTTTCACTTATAAAAATTGGGCTGGAGAGATGGCCAAGCAGTTAAGAGCACCAACTGCTCTTGCAGAGTACCCGGGTTTGATCCCCAGCACCCACATGGCGGCTGAGAACCGTCTAACTCCAGTTCCAGGGGAATCCGACACCCTCTTCTGACCTCCAAGACATTGCACGACACAGGTGCACCAACCTACACGCAGACAGTACATTCATACACATACAAAAAAAATTTGGATGGTGGTTGGGCCTGGGGAGATGGCTCAGCAGTTAAGAGTGCCAACTGCTCTTGCAGAGGACCCAGGTTCAATTCCTAGCACCCACATGGTGGCTAAGAACTATCTTTAAGTTGGGCATGGTGGTGCACACCTTTATTTAATCTTAGCACTCATGAGGCAGAGGCAGGCAAATATCCGTGAGTGAGTTCAAGGCCAGAGGGAGCTATAGGAAGACCCTGTCCAAAAAAAAAAAAAAAAAAAAAAGATGGTTGGGCTGCAGAGATGGCTCAGCAGTTAAAAAAATTTGCTGTTCTTGCAAAGGATCTGGGTTCAGTTCCCAGCACCCACACTATGACTCACAACTATCTATCCCTCCAAATATCCCTCTGGGATATTTGCATCCTTCTTTACATGGGCACTGTGTGCATGTGATGCATGCAGGCATACACTCTAATACACATTAAATAAAACATAAATTGTTACCGCCCGGCTAGCTCTCCATCGGGTGGTGGGTTTCTGGGAGAGTCCCTTTGGCAGGAAAACACCAGGAAGCTGATGGCTTGTAGAAATGAGAGACAGAGAAAAGTTTCCCAAATCCACAGCAACTTTATTGAACAGGGGCAGTGCTTATATAGCAGTCTTAGGAGAAGGCAGAACAAAGGATTTGGTGAAGCTTTACAATTACATATGTTACTAATAGGTCAAAACTCATACATTAACCAGAACTCATTATCTATTTCATGATTGACAAGATACGGGGCACGCAGAGCAGGAAACCAAAACATTACAAAGTTTAGTCAGGAAATGAATTTTCTTTGAAGTAAAATGTAGGGATCTTAAGATAACCTTTACCAAGGAAATAACATTTAAGAAAAAAGGAACATCAATAGTTTTTAACATGATCAATTAGTTTTTACTTGTTAGCTCTTAATTACAAGTCATAATTGAAAAGTTACAGGACACTGAGTAGTAATAGCTATGTCACAGTAGAAGTTTCTTGGCAGTAGATATTGGCCTTATATCTCTATCCTAAATCTAGAGCAAATATATCTTAATATCCTAAGGTTAATAGTTTCTTTTAAGTTTTTATTAAAGTAAAGACCTTATTCCTATAGCATCCTAAACTACTTATTAGTTTTTTCTAACTCTAACTGCTAATCTAAAGTTTAAATCTTTGCTGAGAACTAAGAGCCGTTCCACTGCTTGATTCAACTAACAGTTTTGTTTTTGTAGGACAATTGGCTGGTGTAAAATAATTTATCTTTTGCCTAACTTTGCTGGGAGTGTCAGGACTCAGGCATTCAGTGGCTGCCTAGAACTAGGAAAACTGTTTAACCTGTTCCTTTACTTAAATAGGGAAATGGGATTGAAGAGTCTTTTTATTTTAATTGTTAAAGAGGAGTTTTTACTTTATTTTAAATGGAATGATATTTTGTTTTTATTACACATATCACTGGAACTTGTTTTTCTTTAGAGACAGTCATAGAACCATTACCACTATATAATTGTTCTGTTTTCCAATTTGTCACAGGTCTTTGCATTGTAATGTATATTGTGAGAGAAGTCTATTTTTAAGTATATTTCTGACTCAAGACTTACAGACCATTTTTGCTGCCAGGAAAAAGCCCTGTGCCCAAGAGAGGCATTTTAATTGCCAGTTACTGGCACATTTAAACAGTTTGTTTTGTATCTATTAGCTGGCCCTAAGAAAAGATTTTTATTGTGCTCAGTGTTATGTTAAGTCCAACACCAGAAAAACGTAATATCCTAGGAAAGCATCTCAATCTCGGGGTGATCTTAGCCGGGTATTCTGCCAGTGACCTCCAGGGTGTCCAGCCCCGCAGGACACATCTCCCCCGCCTGTCTTAAATATGATTTCTCATATTACTTTACACAAGCGACACTGGAGTGGGTGTGGCAGACGCACAGGTGGATGCCACAATAAATAAATCGTTTTAATGGATGGGAGTGTAGTTCAGTGGTAAAGCTGTTACTTTAGCATATGTCAGCCCCTGGGTTGTGCTCCCCAACACTGAGAAAAATAGGGGAAAATAGTAAATAATACAGAATACCTCTTTGTACTTTGAAGTCCATCGAAGGCAGTGTATGAAGCTGCAATTTGAGAATGAGGAAGGAGGCTCAGAGGGGAACTCATACCATAGATGGCCATACACCCACCCACTGTTTGCTGGCTCCAAAAGTAAAGGCAGCAGGCAAGGGACCAGAGAGCTGAGTAGAAGCAGAACATAGAGTTTCAACAAAGGATTAGAAAGCACAAAATCAAATACATGGAAAATTCAGAGCTGAGGATCATTGTAGCTATGAAACTTCATTAGCAGTTGAGATCAACTGCAATGTGGACTTAGGAGAAAAGAAAGGAATAAATTAAACAGAGGTAATAAGTCCTATCCTTTACTTTGGCTTTTTTTTTATTTAATTTAATTAATTAGTTAATTTATTTATTTATGTGTATGAATGTACTGTCTGCATGTAGGTCTGTGCACCCATGTTGTGCAATGCCGTGGAGGTAAAAAGAGGGCGTCAGATTCTCCTGGAACTGGAGTTCTCCTGGAATTGGAGTTACAGACGGTTCTCAGCCACCATGTGGGTGCTGGGGATCGAACCCAGGTCCTCTGCAAGAGCGGTCGGCACTCTTAACTGCCAGGCCATCTCTCTAGCCCCTACTTTGGCTTTTTTAAAAGGGGGCATTTCCCTGACAAACACAAAATAAAAATTCAGGATCATGGTGGCTCACACCTGTGACTCCATCAATAGGAGAGAGAGTAAGAAGAGTGAAGACTCACGCAGCTTGAATTGCACAGTAAAACCTTTTCTTAACAAACAAGCAAAAACATGGTACTAGAGAGATGGCTCAACTTGTTACTCTTACAGGACCTGAGTTCAGTTCCCAGTACTCCTATCAGGTGGCTCCCCTGTTCCCTGACCAGCTCAAGGGGACCTAACGCCCTCTTCTGGCCTCCATGGGCAGCTGCACTTAGATGAGTATATGCACACAGAGATACACACACATGCACAGAAAATAAAAAGTTGTTTTAATGTTTGCAAAAGGATCCAACATGCAGATATGGAGATGTCTTACATGTGTATAAATGGAAAGAGAGAGCGGAAAGGGAAAAAAACGAGAACGAATCGGGCAGGGGCAACCTTTGAAGAGTTAAAAGCTAAGGGGCGTGGTAGAATGTAAGGGCTGCGATTGGGGCGAATGGTAAAACTACAGCAATGCAGTCTGGACACTCATTCGATCAACTTGATTGAAAATACAAGCCCCCCCCTCCCGCTGGATGGTGGGACCCATGGTCTGTATGGATTTGGGCACAACTGCTTGTAAATTGGTTTTACATGAAGGATGCTTGTACTCATAAATTATCACTTATTGTTTAAAAATGAAAAAAAAACTGATAGAAAGATGCAGGACAGTTATAGCAGAATGCATGAGCTGGGATGGGGTGGGGTGGGGTGGGGGGAAGGGAAAGGGAAATATGCCTGAACTGAATTGGAAAATGATTGATGAAATACACAAAGCATCAATAAAAAAAAAATTAAAAAAAAGAAAATCTAAAAAAAAAGGTAATACTTCCTAAAACATGGGCTAAAGTTTGGATTTCCTGCAAAGCTTAACTTGAACACATTTCTGACTATGTCTCCTACATGCATCCCCCAATGCTGCCCCCAGGGTTGTCCCCATGTCACTGCTCAGGGTTCCGGTTTTCTTCTTTTTCAGACTAATATATATTCCTCCATTTTCCTTATACCCCAGCAAACTGTATGGACTGAGAACCCCAATCTAGCTTTACAGTCTCAAGCCATAGTGTTTCCCTTATTCTTCCCTCCTCCTCAGACCTCAACAAATTATACAGGATTTTATTCAAATTCCCCAGAGTCACAGCACATCTCACCACCTCTGCCAATGCCTGTCACCTGAGCATTGCAAAGACTCACCCTGGTTGCTCCTAACATTTCCTCTTGTCTCTTCAGTTTGTTCTGGACATGGCAGCACAGTGATTATGTTAAAACCCTGGTAATTCACCTGAAAATTGGGGGCATCCTGTCAGAAGGGTTGACAGAGGCAGCACTGATCATGAGGTGCCTGGGACGGCGCCCACACACAGTGCCAGCCGAGCTTATCTTTGGAGTTTGGGCTGATCCAGATGAGGGAGGACAGCCTGCCAACTTCACGTCTGTCATTCTTGGAAATAATTCCCTTGAGAGCAGAACTTTGTCAAAGGAGAGGAGAGGCTGGGAAGATGGCTCAGCCCTTAAAGCTCTTGCTGAGCAAGCTGACCTCCTGAGTTCAATCCTTAAAACCCACAAAAAGCCAGATGTTGTGGCTGACATCTGTAATCACAGCATTCCTATAGTGCGAAGAGACGAAGAGACAGGAGAATCCCTGAGAAGCAAGCCAGCTAGTTTGGAGTATGCAGGGTAACAGAAACAGTGAGAGGGACCCTGGCTCTGCAAGATGCAGGAGAGAACCAAATCCTGAATGTTCTCTTCTGATCTCCATGAATGTGCATGTGTACATGCACACACATGCACACAGGCACACGAGCACGCAAACACACACACACACACACACACACACACACACACACAGAGAGAAAAATACATTTCCAAGTCTCCACCCCTAGCTGAGGAGCAATTGGCAGTTGATGGCTGGGGAGAGAGTGTTATTTTCTCTGGGGAGATGATGACTGGCAGGTTGCCTGTGCCCCAGCGAATGACTTCACACCCATTTGCATACGGGCAGCACTAATTGGATTCAGTGGATTAAAAATAACTGAGTAATTAGTGTGGAAGGTATAACCAGAAATAAATAATTAGTAAGGCCTGAGAAATTGTACTTCAGGTATAAAACTTGAGATCTTAGTAAAAAAAAAAAAAAAAAAAAAAAAAAAGAGCAAAGTTGTTCTGTCGTACTGGCAAGTGCAGCTACCCTGTGGCTGCCACTGCTTTTGCCATCCTTCAAAGATGTGAGAAGACACAGCTTTTCAACCTTCCAATATGGACTGAAGACTCATGTCTCTCCAAGAATCCTCCAAACCTTCAGTGCCAGATGGGGACTGCTGAGACATCCAGCTTGTGGACTGAGCTACTACTGGGGCTTCAGCCTCTTCAGAGTATAGACTGCCATTGTTGGACTACCCAGGCTGTATCACGGAGACCAGTACAGGAGGAAGACAGGACATGGTGCTTACTGGACCTCATTTGGTGACCATGGGAAGGGAAAATCCCAGTGTGGAGCACAAGGGCCGGACTGATGGTGGTTTGGGCTTGCCAAGGAGGAGCCTTCAAACATGACATCTTTCAGCATAATAAGGAAAAAAAAAAAGAAATCATAAGTTGAAGATGATAAAATATATATGTGGCATGCATATGTGCATATTTTGGAGTGATACAGACTGGAAAGAAAAACAACAACAAAGACTGGGTCAAAGAACTGACTGAAACCGTGAACTTCTGCTAGAATCATTAAACTCTGCACTGAAAATTTTAAAAGAGACTGAGAAAAAGATGAAAAACCTGTTTGGGAGGATCCATGAGCTCTGGTGGGGTGGGGGGCAAGGAAGGGAAAATGGGTCTAGATTTGATTGGAAATTTTGCATGAAATGCACAAAGCTTCAATCAAAATTGGCTTTGAAAAAAATAATAATTGAGTAATTAATTAATTTGAAAAAGAGGACTTAAAGGTGGAAAGAAGATATGTTGGAGGCTCTTGGGAGGAATTAGACCATGGAAAGCAAGGGGGGGTGCTCAAGATACATTGTATACATGCACGAATTTCCCAAAGAATAAAAAAAATAGCCAGTCAGGTGTGGTGGCCCATGCCTTTAATTCCTGCTTTCAGGAGGCAGAGGTAGGTGGATCTCTGGGAATTCAAGGCTAGCCTGGTCTACATAGTGAGTTCCAGGGCAGCTGGGGCTACAGGGAGACCCTATCTCAAAAAAGTCCAAAAAAAAAAAAAATTAAAGCCAGATGTGGTGCACATACCAGTAACCTGGGTGATGGAGTGGCAGAAACAGGAGAATGCCTGAGGCTTGCTGGCCAACCAGTCCAGAGGAGTCCAGTTCCAGCTTTAATGAGAGTCCCTGTCTCAAAACATAAGGTGGAATGTAATTGGGGAAGGTACCAGGTGTCAACCTTTAGCCTTAACATAAGCCCACATGGACATAAATGTGCAAAAAAATAATAAATGTGGGTCTGGAGAGATGGCTCAGCGGTCAAGAGCACTGACTGCTCTTTCAGAGGACCCGGGTTCGATTCCCAGCACCCACATGGTGTTTTTAAGCTGGGCGTGGTGGCACATGCCTTTAATCCGAGCACTTGGGAGGCAGAGGCAGGTGGATCACTGCGAGTTCAAGGCTAGCCTGGTCTACAGAGTGAGTTCCGGGCCAGCTGGGGCTATAGGGAGACCCTGTCTCAATATATATATATATATATATTAGATATAGTGTATATATATATATAAAATGTATATAAAATTTAAAAATTGACATGAATTAAATATAACACTCATTTTGATATAGCAAAGTTTACACATTGTTTCTATTCCGTATTATATATAAATAATTTAAAAAACAAATGTGTGCACACACAAAAATAAGTCATAAAATGAGGAAGAAATGGATCTACCAATGATTCTGATGAGATGATCAGACAGTAGGAAAGACATTAGTCTAAAGTGTTTTATTATTCCCATGCATCGTTGGAGACAACAGGACCCTGGCTTTGGAAGCAGAACACCCAAAAGGAGGCTTCATTGAAAGAAATGGCCCTCATACAAGCAGTAAGGGCTGGTGGCTGAAGGGAACACAATATGGCTGAGTGGGGTCCACCCAAAGAGCAGGAAGCTGGTCTTGAAGTAAAACCCAGCTGACCCTAAATGGGACATACCCTCTGTAATGTGGACTGGCCTCTAAAAGGACTGACCTTGGACTTCAAATCCCTGCTCAGAATTTAATAAACTTGACTTGTTATCTGTCTGAGGAAAAGGAGGAGCCAGGGGTCCAGCGACTCATCCCAACCAACCAGCTCACCTTGGCTGTATAAGGAGAGGGCCTAGGGGCATATAAGCAGGAATGCTAGGGGTGGGACCCTCCTGCCTTGAACATCTTGTGCAGAGTTCAGGGGGGTCCCTTGGGATGAAGATAAGAGAGAGCACCAGTGGTCCTGTAAGTGACCCCTCACCCATTTGCTCTGTAAGCAAATGCATTAACTCGCTAGAATCTTCCAAACTGTGGTATGGGGAGACTCTTCTCGTTTTGTCTTTGGGATCTCGGGAGGCAGAGGCAGGGAGGTAGAGGCAGGGCACAGCTTGCTCCCATTTCACCAGGAGGGAATTTCCGCAACACCCTCTACCCCCAAGGCTCAGGGAACACTGCCTAAGAAGGGGTGCAAAGATTGTAAGAGCCAAGCTGGAAGAGTGGAAGAATGCTGTGAAATGCTGTTCTTTGAGCAGGAATTGCATACCGAGTTATCAAGCATTCAATATTCCAGGATATTGGGGAGGAGGTCCCATCCCTACCTAAGGAACTGTTGACAGTTGAGGGCTGCTGGGGAAGGGAGGGAGAGTCTATTTCCTTAAGGGTGTGGGCCCTGTGTGTGATGACCCCACCGCCATGAAATGTGGGCGGCACTAATCTTGGACTCACTTGGTTAAAAAGCAGGGGAGGGGTTACATGGGGGAATTCGGGAGGATTCAGATAGGAGGACTGGGTATATAATCAAAATGCATTATGTGTGAGTGAAATTCTCAAAGAATAAATTTAAAATTATAGCTAAAAATGAAAAAAAAAAAACTGAGAGAAAGATGCAGGACAGTTATGGCAGAATGCATGATCTGGGATGGGGTGGGGGTGGGGGGAGGAGGGAAAGGGAAATAAGCCTGAACTGAATTGGAAAAAATGTATGAAATGCACAAAGCATCAATAAAAACTAATTTAAAAAATAAATAAATAAATAAATAAATAAATAAATAAATAAAATGCATATTTTAGAAAAGACTTATCTGGTCTTCTCCGAGCAGGAAGATCTGAAATACAAACCACAAGATCCTAGCTGCCCACCCCTGGAATTGTACGAGAATACAGGTGCAGCGTGCAGGCTCTCACACAGGAGATGTGCGGCGTGCAGGCTCTCACACAGGAGATGTGCGGCGTGCAGGCTCTCACACAGGAGATGTGTGGCGTGCAGGCTCTCACACAGGAGATGTGCAGTGTGCAGGCTCTCATACAGGAGATGCGCAGTGCGGGGTGAGGCAGTGCCACATGAAGGGCTTCAGCACTTCTTGCAGTAGTTTGACCAAGAGCGGATCCTCTCTAAGAACTGTCCCAGAACTTTTAAATAAAACGTCCCCTCTCATATTTATTGAGCAACATATAAAGCATGGTATCAAAAAGCCATGAGCAAACTTTGATTACAGTTTTACAAAGGAAGAAGTTGTTTTTCTGACCCCAGTGACTCAAAACAGCACACAAAACTATAGACAGATCTCATGAACCTATACTCCTGTGTTGCTTCCAACAATTGTCAGGGAGATGCCAGTGATCACATCATTGCTGTTTGCAACGTCATGGTCACATCTCACAGATACGTGGATTGTTCCAAGTCTGGGGTATAACTAGGTCACAAATAAGGAACATGCTACACAATTAAAGCTGTGCACTCAGCTTAGCTTGTAAGAGTTAGTTACATTGGGATTCACTATTCTTTTAGAAGGAGTACATAGTTCTAAATGTCCTCACAACATATGATTAATGGAGCAGGGGAGATGGCTCAGCCATATAAGCACTGGCTGCTCTTGCAGAGGACCTGGGTTTGGTTCCCAGCACCCACGTGACAGATAACAACTGTCCTTAACTTCAGTTCCAGGGAATTCAGTACCCTCTTCCAGCCTCTGTGGGCATTGCACAACATGAGTGCACTTACATGCAGGCAGTACACACATACACATAAAATAATAAATAATAAATAAATAAATATATGATTAACATGATGGTTTACAAAATTATGTCAAATTTCAGTTTGTAAAGACTTGTTACCAAGTGTTCCCCAGAAAAATTCATTCCCGCAGTGAGGGAACACTGGACGCACCACATATACCAATGCTTTTGTGAAAACCAGTCTCTCCCAAAGTGCAACTCTGATTCCTCAGGATATGCCACACTAAGCCATGTGTGGCTGTGCATGTCTGTAAGCCCAGCATCTGAGAAGCCAGAGGTCATCTTGGGCGATATAGGAAGTTCAAGGCCAGCCTGGGCTACTTGAGGCCCGGTCTCAAAAACAAAAAAACGAAAGCATTAGCCACTTTGTGTCACTCTTGTGCTCAGGCAGGAATCAGTCTCTCTGCTTGGAATATCCTTGCACACCCTTGTCTCCTACTTCTCCTCAGACTGTCCTATGTACAGCTGCTACACTGTTTCCAACCCCACACATTTCTCAGCCTTTTCCTGTTATCGGTGTATGTGGCTTACTTGGATATACTTTTCTGGATTTTTTAGATTTTTTTTAAATTATTTTTTGATGTGTATGAGCATACTGTCTGCATGCAGGTAGTATGCAGACAGAAGAGGGTGTCGGATTCCTCTGGAACTGGAGTTAAGAAGGTCCTTAGCCACCATGTGGGTGCTGGGAATCAAACCCAGGCCCTCTGCGAGAGCAGTCGGCACTCTCAACCCCTGAGCCATCTCCCCAGCCTCTACTTGGATATACTTTTAAACATATTTTATTTATTGTTTTTTAATTCTGTATGAGTGCATTGCCTGCATGTGTGTAAGTGCACCCTTGTCATGCAATGCCCACAGAAGAGGGAGTCAGATCAGATCCCCCATGGATCTGGATGTCAGCTGCCATATAGTCACTGAGAACCAAACCCCTGTCCTCTGTAAGAGAGCTAGTGCTCTTAGCTGCTGAGCCATCTTGTCAGTCCCAACTTGGATATACTTTAATGAGTAACTGTTACTGTCTCTCTGACTACAACATACCCTGTGAAGCCACAGATTTTTTTTTTTCTGGTTGTTTCCTGCTTTGTCCCTCCACCAGGAACAATGGCTGGTTGTTGTGTAACACTATTCCTGGGGAGATGTGCCAGACCTCCACTCACCCCTAACAGGGAACCGATAAGAGACTAAAGTGAGGGTATCAGCAAAGACCATCTTGGTGAACCAATGAGAATGAATGAAAAGACACTCACAGGAAGAGAAATGACTCCATGACAGCTAGCTGCAGCACCAAAGCCCACCCCAGCTTGGGTGACATCTACCAAGAGCAGGAAAGCTGAAGCTCGCCACAACCAGCAACAACAGGTCGGGATGTCCTTCCCAGGCTGCTCTGCGGGTCCCCACTTCTCACAATCAGCTGGGCTAGCTCTGCCCTTCTAAACAGCTAGGCTTGCCCGCGAAGGTATCTCAGTACCCCTTAGACTTACAGAACCTTAGAGAAGGAGGGTCTGGTGGATCCAGTTAGTAGATTTCAGCTACTTTCTGAAACCTTCAAGTTGTTAATCTGCGAAGTTTAATAACTTCCCTGAAGGATGGAATGCTTCACATACACACATCCTCCTTAGAACATCTAGCATTTTTTTATTTATTATTTTTATTTTCGTATGTGTATGATTGTACTGTCTGCATGTAGGTTTGTGCGCCCGTGTCATGCAATGCCACAGAGGTCAGAAGAGGGTGTTGGATTCCCCTGGAACTGGAGTTAAAGATGGTTTTCAGCCACCATGTGGGTGCTGGGGATCGAACCTGGGTCCTCTGCAAAAGCACTCGGTGCTCTTAACTGCTAGGCCATCTCTCCAGCCCCAGAACATCTAGTATTTTAATGAGCTTCCCTTCAAGATGGAATGTCTTATCTTAGAGGACATGGCTGCACAACTCTGGTGCATAATAGATGTTCAGTAAATATGGCTGAATGACAAATAGACACATTATAATACTCACATGATAGAAACATCAAGAGGTATCCCACAGATGTGTAGAATGTTTATGTATCCTTAGAAATGTAAGAGCCGGGCATGGTGGCACATGCCTTTAATCCTAGCATTTGGGAGGCAGAGGCAGATGGAGCTTTGTGAGTTCAAGGCCAGCCTGGTCTACAGAGTAAGTTCCAGGACAGCTGGGGCTACAGGGAGACCCTGTCTCGAAAAGACAAAAAAAAAAAATGTTCATTAAAAGGAGCAAGCAGATGGCTCAATAAGCAAAAGCACTGTCATACAAACCTGATAACCTGACTTTGAACCACAAAACCCCCAGAACCTGGAGAGAACCCACAAGTTGTCCTCTGGTCTCTACACACCAGCACACACATACTGCCTCATGTGCACTCCCAATAAAAATAAATAAAATAATATTTTTAATTAAAACCACCATAGGGGCAACAGGACAATGATGAGACATCACTAAAGAAAAAAAAGTCTCTAATTTAGAGCTGTGTGACTATTCAATAATTTCATATGTAAAAGGAGCCAGTTGGAGCCTGGCACTTAGGTGGGATGCCAGCCAGTATTGATCGTTAATGATTTCTGCTGCTGCTGTAATTAATATGCAGAAAGCATCACCCACAGAGAATCCACATTGTTCTTTCTCACATGAAACTTGTTCTATTTGGTTTGAGGGAGATTTTGTTTGTTTGTTTTAAGGCAGGATCTTACTTGGACCTAGAATTCGCAGCAATCCTTTTTCTTCAGTCTCCCACCACATGACCTACCCATATCACTCCTGGGTATATACCCAACAGACTCTAAGGGTACATAGCATAGGGATGCCAGCGAGTCAGTGTTGACTGCAGGCTTATTCACAATAGCTAACTTATGGAATCAGCCTAGGCATCCATCAACAGGGGATGGATAAACAATACATATACATATATATTACATATATACATATTACATATATATACATATATACATATATACATATATACACATATACATATATGCACATATGTAATATACATGTGCATATGTAATACATATGTCTACATATGTAATATATGTATGTATACATATGTATATGTATGTATATATGTGCACGTATGTGTATATATGTATATAGGTATATATGTATATATATGCATATATGTGTAATACATATGTCTACATATGTAATATATGCATACATGTGTAATATATATGCATATATACATATACATAATTTATATGTGTGAGCATATGGTGCATGGGCACATGTATGTAATATATATGTATGTATACATGTGTAAATGTATATGTATGTGTGTATGTATATATGTATGTATGTGTATATATGAATATGTATATATGTGTATATGCATGTATACATATGTATGTAATATATGAATACATATATGTATACATATACACATATACATAATTTATATGTGTGTGAGCGTATGGTGCATGGACACGTGTATGTAATATGTATGTATATATGTGTATATGTATATGTATACATATGTGTGTATGTATATATGTATATGTATATATGTGTATATGTATGTGTGTGAGCAAATGGTGTATGGACACATGTACGTGCAGGTGCACATATCTATATACACAGACAGAGGCCAGAAGAGCTCATCAAATAGCCTCCTCCAATCCATCACCCTAAAGCCTAGGGAACAATCTGCAGAAGAGGGGGCATGGTAGAATGTAAGGGCTGTGACTGGGGTGAATTGTGAGACTACAGCAATATAGTCTGGACACTTATTTGATCAACATAATTGTACATACAAGCCTCTCCAGCTGGATGGTGGGAGCCTTGAGCTGTGTGAGTTTGGGCATAGCTGCTTGCAAATTGGTTTTACATGAAGGATGCTTGTATTCATTACTTATTACCTATTGTTTTAAAAAAATTAAATAAATAAAAGAATGTGATAGATTCAATAAAAGTCATAATTAGAGGGAAATTTTGTGGGCTTTGGCACACGTTGTTTTTAGAAAATATGAAACGATTTTGTGGACTTTGGCACACATTGTTTTTAGAAAATATGAAATGGGGAATTAATTGCTGAGAATGGAAGTTATGGGGCTGAGAAAAGGAAGTGAGAGAAAGAGACTGTGACACTTCTAAAAAAAATACAGAACAAGAAAGTAAACCAAACTTGTTGCATAAAAAGGACAATTACATATTCAGTTTCCCCTTTTGTAACTACATTTTATTTCTCAGTGACAAATCTGGAAGTTAGAATAAAATGTCTTTTTGAGACAGGGTCTCCCTGTAGCCCCAGCTGTCCTAGAACTCACTATGTAGACCAGGCTGGCCTTGAACTCACAGAGATCCACCTGCCTCTGCCTCCTGAGTACTGGGATTAAAAGCGTAGGCCACCACGCCCAGCATAATGTGTTTTTATAGTAATCTGTGAAACCTGGGGAGATTCCCCCAATATTCTTCTAGGTATTAAACAAGAAGACACTGTCTGGGACTGGAGAGATGGCTCTGCAGTCTTAACTACTCTTAAGCACTGGCTGCTCTTGCAGATGACCCAGGTTCAGTTCCCAGAATCCACAGGTGGCTAACACCAGAGGATCTGACATCCCCTTGTGACCTCTGTGAGCGTTGCACAAAATGGGTGCACTTACATGGAGGCAATACATTCGTACACATAAAATAAAAATAATAGAAAAGAAAGCTAAATTTCCCACATCTCCCATCATTTTTACTTACAGGAAACTAAATATCAGAAGGCTGCTTACAATAAGAACTCATAGCTTAAGGAGACTTTAGTATTATATTTGGTTCTGAATAGAGAATAATCCTTTTCTCAGTTCCTATGTCTATTGGTCAATTAAAGAAGGCAGTTTTACCGGTTTTATAAGAGATTACCTCTGGGGCTGGAGAGATAGCCTAGTGGTTAAGAGCACCGACTGCTCTTGCAGAGGACCCGGGTTCGATCCCCAGCACCCACATGGTGGCTAAGAACCGTCTGTAACTCCAATTCCAGGAGAACTCCAGTTCCAGGGGAATCCGAGACCCTCTTCTGACCTCCGCGGCATTGCACGACACGGGTACACAAACCTGCATGCAGACAGTACATTCATACACATTCAAAAATAATAATAAATAAATTAATTTAAAGAGATTACCTCTATAATAGTTGTCTCCAATTTACATTTGAAGAACGACCTCATCATCATCATATTTCTCCTTGTTCTATGGGGGGGGGAGGTGAGAAAGTCTCTCGTATTAAAACCTTTGCAGCACCTAGAAGGTAAGTTTCATTAGGACTCATTATAAATAGTTGTTACAAGCATGATCCACAGAGGGGTTTGATGTTTGTAGCAATCTGAGTCTTTATGCACTTAAGCAAAATATATTAATACAGGAGCTCTGACATCAGCAATGGATTATTCTACCAAGGAGATGTTGGCCAGGGGATCCAAGCCCCCATGAAAGGTAAAGGCTCCTTGCCTCTAAACTGGGATACCTGCATAAAGAAAGGCGATAAGGCCCTGTTGTTGAAGACCTGACATTAACATGGGAAAGATGTATTGAGACCACACATGCAAGTGTACAGACGGCCTCTGGAATACCAGAGAGTGTAACCAAAGGCCACTAAACCAATAAAGCAAATATGGGTCTCCTTGAGTCAAGCAAGACTCCTCAGTCAGCACCAGCTACAGCTCACCTGCCTGGAAATACTGTGCAGCAGAGGCAGCCATATGCCTGTATATCCCAAATCTAATTGGCTATTGGCTCTCTCCTTGGAGGAATAACCCACGGCTGATGCCAAAAGCTTACATCCTCTAATGGTTAGGAGATGTTATAAGCCACAGTAAGACCCTGTCATATTTAACAGAAAAAAAATGTAATTCATGGATTAAAATACCATCCAAACATTTGTGTCTATATCAAAGTAACCTACCATAACTATTAGTACTGTTTAAATACCTATATATCTAATTGCTTGTGCTTCATTAGTAGGATTGAAAGGTTATTCCTGGACAAACTGTCAGCCCATGAAAGGAAACAGCCAGAATTGACCAGAGTCCAAGACAGCAGCTCCAGAGAAAGTAGACTGTTTTGCTTCTCATCCACCTGTGCCCCTTTTCTAAGCCTAGGGAACAATCTGTGGAAGAGGGGGCATGGTAGAATGTAAGGGTTGCGTTTGGGGTGAATGGTGAAACTACAGCAATATAGTCTGGACACTCATTTGATCAACTTGATTGAACATACAAGCCCCCCCCCCCCGCTGAATGGTGGGACCCATGGGCTGTGTGGGTTTGGGCACAACTGCCTGCAAATTGTTTTTACGTGAAGGATGCTTGTACTCATAAATTATCACTTATTGCTAAAAAATGGGGAAAAAAACTGAGAGAAAGATGCAGGACAGTTACGGTAGAATGCATGATCTGGGATGGGGTGGGGTGGGGTGGAGGGAAGGGAAAGGGAAATATGCCTGGACTTAATTGGAAAATGATGTATGAAATACACAAAGCATCAATAAAAAAATATATACATATATAAAAGAACTCATTATTAATATTAAGTATTTTGCAGTGATTTAACAGTGCTCAATACCCTCCAAGCACCCCGGGGAGAAACAGGTATCCCCATTTCTAACCTGTCTCATTTGGACAGTGTGTCAAAGGGAAGAAGTCAGGGTGTATGTTCTAAAGACACCCTGGGTGGAGAAGGAGCAGTGACAAGAGTGCTCTTTTTGTTTCTGTGGCTTGAATTGTTGCGCAAATAGTGGAAACACAGAGAACAATAATTTTGGACAGAAGGCATCAGATCCCTTGAACTAGAGTCATGCACAGTTGTCAGTCACCATGTGGGTGCTAGGAACTGAACCCAGGTCCTCTGTAAGATAAGTCAGTGCTCTTAACCACTGAGCCGTTTCTCCAGCCCCTGGCTTTCTAACTGACCCCATCCTGGTCCTTGGCTGCCTTGAAAACTGGACTGTCAGTCAAACAGCCCCACTGTGCTTCTGCTTGCCATGGCCACACCTCAAGGAAGCTGTGTTACAGTTATGCACAGTTCTGGCTGATGAAGGTGCAGTACTTTCCATGACTTTTTCTAAAGTCTGAATTGAACTGTCCCTATAACCATATTCACCCAGGCTAGAGGAGAAGCGTGCCCCCTGGTGCCAAGAAGCTGTTGGGATTGGTGCAAACGAAGCAATGCCATTATGTCCTTTTCATGACAACCTTCTGGGATAGGGGCAGACGTGCCTCCCCTAGCTACATGAGCAGCTCCTGCTCAGTTGCTGAGTCAGGAGACACCTCTCTGTGCTAGTTCTCTGGTAACTTGCTAGGTGTCCTACTTACTTTTTTTTTTAATTTAGAAATAACATACGGTTTATTTTCAGATGACATGATTTTAGTACAGGTGTGTGTGTGTGTGTGTGTGTGTGCATATGTTGAAACAATACAGATTGGAGGGAACAACAACCAAAGAACTGGGACAGGGAACTGGCTAAAGCAGTAAAGTTCTCCCACAAAAAATTATCCTCTGCTTTGAAAAACTTTGAAAAAGACTCAGAAGGGGATACAGGACATGTATGGCAGACTGCATGAACTTGGGAGGGGTAGGGGGCATGGAGGGGAGGAATGAGTCTAGATTGAACTGAAAAGTGATGTATGAAATGCACAAAGCTTCAATAAAAATATTAAAAGAATATATGAAAGGTGTTAGGTCTGGGTTTCCCAGAATCCCAAGGGACACAGACACCCACTTCCTCCAGAGGCTGTCAATCTTCTGAACGCTTCCTCTGTACCTGAGGTCCCACGCCATGGCTATAAGTGGGTGGGCCCCAGACGCCATCTTCCTCTCTCTGCCTGCCATGCTGTCCTGTTCCACCACGTGTCTGCAGGCGACCCTTGCTGGTAATCCACATGGAAGTAAAGCATGTTCCTGGCGTGACTTAAGCCTCATGTGCCTTTTTATCTGGGGGCTGCGGGTGAATGGCCCTTTTTATAACCTAATAAAAGGTAGCATATTTATGCTTTTTCAGTCATCTGGTCATAAGACCACCCCTGGGAAGCCAGGTTCACCTTAAGTTATGCTAAACAGATGGGCTGAATACCTAGTGTGTTGATGAGACAGTGAACTTTTCCTGCCTGGAGTACCCCCTCCCAGTGCAGTGCTTCTGGATCCGACCACAGACATGTGGGTCTCTGTAAGTCTGCCCGCTTTTCTGAAGAACTCAGAAAAGCATAATCTCTCCTGCTCTTCTTCATATTTCTTTCTCTAAGCATGCTTTCTTTAATGTTTTGGGCTGCCTTAGTACCTTACATTCTTTTACATTTTCTCTGAAGTTTCCTTCTCCCTACCATGTGGCTGCAGGTCGCCCACGTGTCTGACCTCCATGCTGGCTCTAAGACTGCATGACCTCATGGCTTTTTTTCTACTTCTCCCCTCTGTCACGATATAAAAAGGATCTTGCACCTCCAGCCCTCAGATAAAAAGGCACATGAGGCTTAAGTCATGCCAGGAACATGATTTACTTCCGTATGGAATTAACAGCAAGGGCCGCCTGCAGACACGTGGTGGAACAGAGCAACATGGCAGAGAGGGAGAAAGATGGCGCCTGGGGCCCTCCCACTTATAGCCATGGGGCGGGGCCTCAGGTACAGAGGATGCGGTCAGAAGATTGACAGCCTCTGGAGGAAGTGGGCATCTGTGGCCCTTGGGATTCTGGGTAGCCCAGACCTAACACCCTCCATTCGCCTCTTCAAGGCAGCCTTTAGGATTACCAGCTTTCCTGCCTTGGGGATTATTTTTCTTTAAAATTCTAATAAAATTGTCCTAAAGCTTCTGTTTGGGCCCACTCTTAAATTCTTTTATGAATGAGACTAAGAGCCCTGTAGGGGATGCTCCGGTAGCAGGGGGGCGATCCTCAGACTGAGCTAGACACACACCCACTTTCAGGCTGCAAAAGGTTAAGCTGTATCTTGGGCTCCCTCTTGTGGCCGCAGTGGAAAACTTTCCTTCTATGCAAATGTTTTTTTCCACCTGACACATTTTTCCATTGAAAAACACACTCATGCAAGCAACCCTAATTTAACTCAATGGTACACACACACACACACACACACACACACACACACACACGCTCACAATTGGAAAGTAGGAGGGGAACTTGGGAAGAATAAGCGTTTCAGCAGGAGAGGGGATGAAAGACGATGGAAATAAAACTGATTATATGTATGCTGCCAAATAATTTTTTTTCTTATTTGATTTTATGTGTGTGAGTGCTGTTTTGCTTGCATGTATAAGTGCACCTGTGTCATGTAATGCTTACAGAGGCCAGAAGAGGGAGTCAGATCCCCTGGAAGCAGGAAGGAGGTGGTTGTTAGCTGCCAGGTAGGTCCTGGGAACTGAACCTACCTGTGCAAAAGCATCACTATGCTCTTAACCAGTGAGACATCTCTCTAGATGTTGTCAAAGAATTTTTTTAGATGTGGTGATCTTAAGCCAGGCATGGTGAGTTAAACCTTTAAGCCCAGCACTCAGGAGACAGAAGCAGGTGGATCTCTGTAAGATGAACATTGCAGGGTCTATATAGCTCCAGGCAAGCTGGGGCTATGGGACACCCTGACTCAACAACAATAATAAAGTGTGATCCTGTATCACTGGCTCTTGATGCCTACCAGTATACAGAGAAGACAGCCTTCCCCTGCATAAGCTTGTATTCTTACAAAGAGAAACCACAGATTTACACGAGTCCCCTTGACCATCACTGCATTTAACTCAGCTCATCATCCACTGCCAACCACTCAGAAAATAGTGAATGAAAAATTCTAGAAGAAACAAATCATTCATTTTAAATGATGTGCTTCTTTGGGTAACTTGATGAAATTTCTCTCAGACTTGCACTGTCCAAAACATTATAATAAGATATGTTAGAGGGAAAGACGTTTTCATAACTTTTATTACAGCTTGTTGCTACAGTTATTCTGTTTTATTTTTAGTGGTGGTTTTTAGTCCCTGTGCCTAGTTTATAAATTGAACTTTATCCTAGGGATCCAAGCCCAGGAGGAAACACGGTATATATAGAATGCAATGCTCCGTGTGGCTCCAGACAACTGCTGGGTGTCTTGAAACATATCCCCCACAGATGGCAGGCTGCTGTGTACTGACAGTCTTGTCAGAAGCTGAAAAGGGATCGTAAAACATGAGACAGTTTACCAGCTACAGCAGAGCTCTAGAGGGCCAAAGGCCTCAGGGGAAACAGGGTATGTAGTACAGAGTAAGAGGAAGGACAGGGGAAGAAAAAGGAAGGGAAGTCAGGGAGTGGGGCCCTATCACGCTTTGATTACCCTGAAAGGGGAGGTATTGTACTACCAAGCCACACAGTGATGGTCAAATTAGGATAGGAGTCCTTTATTAATAGTCGGTGATCAGAGAGGGGGCTCCTGTCCAAAAGAACTCTTAACCCTGAAGAGAAGCAGGGCAGGGTTCATAATGCTTAAAACCACAATGACATCATGCCAGGGGCAGAGCCAATAAACACAGTCACATCAGATCACCATTGTTACACCGGACCAGGGGCAGGTCAGTTAACAAAGAGGTTTTCAGTTAATAAAAATTTTGATAAGGAAAAAAAATCAAGTTTCTCAGAATACAGAAACAATGGGCTCCATAGAGATGCAGGTATATCTGGGAGGGAGGTTTATGCTATCTGGACCTGCTATCTGGCTGCTCGTAAGTTTCCCAGTTTTGTAGAAACAATGTACTCCCTGAAACTGCCTGCATGGGACGTTCTATCTGGTTGACTGCCATGGGAATGGCTGGACAGAAACACAGGGTAAAGCAAAACTCAACTAGAACAAAATGGTTCTAGGAGATCTGATGTCCTCTTCCGGCTTCTGCAGGCATTGCATGTAATTGTACTACTGCCAACCCCCCCCCCCCCCCCCCGCCAAGCCGGTTCCCTCAACACGGGACACACACATATGTACATAATTGAAAATAAAATTTTTAATTAAAAAATTATTTTTTTTTTTTTTTTTTTTTTTTTTTTTTTTTTTTAATTAATTATTTTAAAAAGGAGAGCCAGCAAGATGGCTCAGTGAAAGAGGCAACTTGCCACGAAGCCTGAACAGCCGATCTTCATCTTCAGCACCCAAGACTGGTGGAATAGTTGAAATGGTTGTTTTCAGCATAGAGAACAGGGAGAGAGACGAACTAGCTTTAAAGGGAAAGAAAAGTTCTTAGGCATGGTCATGCTCACCCCTTTAATATCCCAGCACTCTGGAGGAGAGGTAGGTGGATCTCTGTGAGGTTCAAGGCAGCCTGTTCTACATATTTAGTTCCAGTACGGCTGGGGGCTGGGGCTACTGGGAGACTCTGTCTCAAAAAGACAAAAAAAAAGGGGGGTTGGGGGGGGAAAGCTAACTAGTCACGCAGAGCCTGCTACTCTGGTAACAACTTAGAGCAAGCCTGGCCATTTGCCACCTCGGCAGTCCTACCCTCCCACCACTCTTTACCCTTACTATCACAGAAGGCCAACTGGCTCCTGCCTCTTCCTCTAGAACTGCATCTGGCTGACTCCTCAACATGGGATCCTTGGCCGGGTATTGAAGAATACTTCAAATACACCCAGAGAGGAAACTCAATCACATCTCACAACAGTATTGGTGGAAAAGTGAGCCCCAGAAGGTTGTGCTCCCTGCATGGTCACAGAGCTGCACACAGTGGTCCTAGTGCCCTTCCTCTGTGGTCCTGCTGAGAGTACTGTGCTGGCTAGCACAGAAACGGGTGATGGGATGTCTTGACTGCTGTTGTCCCACCTGTAAGGACAGGATGGGCTTAAGGGATCCATAAAGAGGGACTGAAACATAAGGGCTTTGATGTCACTCTTAATAAATAAATTGCTATACAGGGCCAGATAATTATGACAAGACTCTAAAAACCAAGCTATAATTATCTACACTCAGGGAGAACAGATAAGGAATTGTGGCCCAGCTGGCTCTTTGTGCGAGGAGTTCCCAGAAACAGCGGGGTAATTATAGCAGAGTTGCTGGATTTGCTGGGTGATTACCATGCAGTCACAGAGCGCANACTACTGCCAACCCCCCCCCCCCGCCCAAGCCGGCCCCAACACACACACATATGTACATAATTGAAAATAAAATTTTTTTAAAAAATTATGTATGCCTGAAGCCTTTGTAGTAATGTCTAATTAATTATTTTAAAAAGGAGAGCCAGCAAGGTGGCTCAGTGGATAAAGGCACTTGCCACGAAGCCTGACAGCCTGATTTCAATCCTCAGCACCCAGATGGTGGAAGTTGAAAGTTGTTCAGAGAGAAAGGGAGAGAGAGAACTAGCTTTAAAGGAAAGAAAGTTCAGGCATGGTCATCCACGCCTTTAATCCCAGCACTCTGGAGGCAGAGGTAGGTGGATCTCTGTGAGTTCAAGGCCAGCCTGTTCTACATATTTAGTTCCAGTACGGCTGGGGGCTGGGGGCTACTGGGAGACTCTGTCTCAAAAAGACAAAAAAAAAAGGGGGGTTGGGGGGGAGAAAGCTAAACTAGTCACGCAAGAGGCCTGCTACTCTGGTAACCTTAGAGCAAGCCTGGCCATCCACCTCGGCAGTCTCCCTCCCCCTCTTCCTCCTTCCAGAGGCCCTGGCTCCTGCCTCTTCCTCTAGAACTGCATCTGGCTGACTCCTTCCTGGGTGCCTGCCTTGAGAACCCCAGGACTCCTCACTCTCACAGTATGTGGAAAGTGACCCCAGAGTTGCTCCCTGCATGGTCACAGAGCTGCACACAGTGGTCCTAGTGCCCTTCCTCTGTGGTCCTGCTGAGAGTACTGTGCTGGCTAGCACAGAAACGGGTGATGGGATGTCTTGACTGCTGTTGTCCCACCTGTAAGGACAGGATGGGCTTAAGGGATCCATAAAGAGGGACTGAAACATAAGGGCTTTGATGTCACTCTTAATAAATAAATTGCTATACAGGGCCAGATAATTATGACAAGACTCTAAAAACCAAGCTATAATTATCTACACTCAGGGAGAACAGATAAGGAATTGTGGCCCAGCTGGCTCTTTGTGCGAGGAGTTCCCAGAAACAGCGGGGTAATTATAGCAGAGTTGCTGGATTTGCTGGGTGATTACCATGCAGTCACAGAGCGCACAGAGATAATGAAGGGTTCCAAACACAGGCGCTAGGCAGTAGCTGGAGACATGGCAATTGTTGCAATGCAGAGACCAGAGGGATGTCCCTGGCAGTCCAAAGGACCTCGATGTGGAGCCCCACTGCAGTCTCCAGCTCATATGTCTGCCAAGGTCAAGTGATTCTTTTTTTTCCCTTTTTTAAATTGTATTTAGTATTTTTATTTGATTTGTATGAGCATATGGCCTGCATATGTGGAAGTGTACCTGTGTCATGCAATGCCACAGAGGTCAGAAGAGGGCATTGGATCCCTGGAACTGGAGCTACAGATAGTTGTTAGCTGTCATGTGGGTGCTGGGAATCAAACCCAGGTCCTCTGTGAGAGTGACCACTGCTCTTACCCACTGAGTCTTCCTCCTGTTTCTTGATATTTGGATGAATCTTGGGTCGTGCACATGCTATCAAAGGCTCTGTCATTTAACCAAGCCCCAGTCCCTTTAGGCTGGTGGATTCTCTGCTGAGTTACACCCCCAGGCCCCTACTGCTGAATTCAAGGCAGGTGCTCTACCATTGAGCCATCCCCTCAGCCCCTCATTGATAATAGGGCTGAAGCAAGTGTTCTACCACTGAGCCAGGCCACAGGAGGCCTGGGCAGGAGGATTGCCATGATTTCCCAGGCAACTAGGGCTAAGGAGTGAGACTCTGCCATAAGAAAAAGGAAGGGGGGGGGAAAGAAAAGAAAAGAAAAAGAAAAGAAAAGAAAAGAAAAGAAAAGAAAAGAAAAGAAAAGAAAAGAAAAGGAAAAAGGGAGCTATTCAAAGGAACTCCTCAGAGGAAGCAGGCAGAGAGTAAGAACCAAAATCAAATCCAGAACAAAGGAGCATCCCTGTGAGGAAGGAATTGACGGTGAAGGTTTAGCATGTAGCTCAGTCATATCTTCTGGCATCCATGCATGGAGGATGCCCTGGCTTCAGTCCTCAATACCACACAATCAGGGTATGGTTGGGCACACCCGTAATTCCAGCACTCGGGAAGTAGGGGCAAGAGTATCAGAGGTTCAGTTAGCCTGCGATACACAATGAGAGAGTGTCGAAAAAGGAAAGAAGGGAGGGATGGAAAAGAGGAAGGAAGACAGGAGGGAGGGATGGAGAAAGGAAGGGAAAGAGAGAGAGAGGGGGAGGGAGCACTGCCAGCCAGATTCACCTTCTCTTCTTGCACTTCTGCAAAACTGTCCCCTACCGAGAAGTCCCACTTAGGCCCATATGGTAGGCAGAGTCCAGGACTGTCGCCAACCAAACTCTGGGTGGCAACAAAGGGTGGAAGTACCTCCGTTTTTTACAGAAGGAGGACACAATGTCTTGGATCTATGGAAATCCTTTTCCAAATAGAGCTTCCATGCACAGAACCTCCACGGACACCAATCAAGGTGATTCCTTAAATAAAACCTCCTGCCCACACACTTTCTGCCAGGTGCCCACAATTTTTTGTAAGTAAAAGAGACTGACAGACCTGTGGGTGAGAAGGTTGTTACAGGCTGAGCTGTTCCCCAACGTATCATTATGCAAATTTTTAAAACATAAAAGTTGAAAGAATCTGACAGTGACTATCCACCCATATCCTGCTTGGGCTCCCCATTGACATCTTACCCTACTTGGTTTTTAAAAATATCATATTTTTTTAATTCCTCAAGCATGTCATACATGCTTATAATGAATTTTCTTCGTTTTTCACCCCCCAACACACTCCTCACCCTAACTCCTCTCAGCGCTACTCTCACCCCTCCAAACTCTTTATCCTCTTGTTAAAAACGTTTTTATGACCCACTAAGTCCAGATTGCTCTGCCTGAACACTCCTGGGTATGGGGCCATCTCTGGAACATGGTCAACCTACTAGAGGCCTGTACACTCCTGGGTATGGGGCCATCTCTGGAACGTGGTCAACCCACTAGAGGCCTGTACACTCCTGGGTATGGGGCCATCTCTGGAACGTGGTCAACCCACTAGAGGCCACACCCTTAAAGAAAACTCTCTCTGCCTTCCCCAGAAGCCTTCAACTCTCCACAGCTCCTCCATTAGGGGTAGTCCGTCACCCCTGCACATTGGAACACTGCCTGGCTTGACCCGTCTTGTGCAGGCAACCACAGCTGTCGTAAGCTCACCAGTGCAGTGTTGCTGTCATGTCCAGAGACACGTTGGCTCCAGTGCTCCCCAAGCTCTGGCTTGTACAATCTTCGTACCCCCCCCCCATTCCAAGATCCCTGAGCCTTGGATAGGGGATGTCTGGGACGGACATGGCTTTAGGCACCCATGGCATCACATAAGTGGAAGCTTCCCCTATTTGCTCTATAGAACAACCCATTTAATTCTCTAATAATTCCCTAATTCCCTGTCATCTGTCTGGCTATCTGAGTCTGAAGAGGGGAGGGAGAGAAGTCAGAGCAAAAAAATGGCCACCGGAGTGTGCATCTGATCGGAGGGCTCTCTCTCAAGAGGGGAATATTTACTAAGACCAGATATGATGCACATGGACCATTTGTTTTTTTTTGTTGTTGTTGTTTTTTTTGGTCTTTTTGAGACAGGGTCTCCCTGTAGTCCCAGCTGTCCTGGAACTCACTCTGTAGACCAGGCTGGCCTTGAACTCACAAAGATCCACCTGCCTCTGCCTCCCAAGTGCTAGGATTAAAGGCATGCGCCACCACGCCCGGCCACATGGACCATTTGTGGCTGAGCAGTCCACGGTCACTTATTCTCTACTTTGGATCAGCTGCGAGTGTCTGTGTTAACCACCATTCACTGACAGAGAAACTTCTCTGATGAGGTCTGAGAGCTGCTCTAATCTATGCGTACAGAGATACAACCTTAGAAGTAGCTCAATAATACATCCATTTAGCAAAACAATTAATAGGGCCACCTGTAGGCCCTGTGAGGTTCCCCAATCTCGAGTTCTTGGTCATATTTACAACATCGGGAAGGTCTCTCCTTGTGTGGAAAGGGCCTTATACCTGCTTCAGTTTTTATCTTTTAGAGACAGGCCTCCTTGTAGTCATAGTTGGCTTGGAACCCACTATGTAGACCAGGCTGATCTTGACAGCTCAGGGATCTAGCTGCCTCTGCCTCTGGAGTGCTGAGATTAAAGACATGTCACACCTCACGGGGCCTACACTGCTTGTTTGATCATGTGTCTCTCCATCCCTCTACCTATTCATAAATCCATTTGGCGGTATCAAGCCACCACCCTGAATACTTCACCAAGTTTTCTTTAAGGTTCTGTTGGTTTCTTTCTGTGTTATGATTTGGATATAATGAGATTTTTGAAACTAAAAGGCAGCATTAAGCTGGGCGTGGTAGCACACCCCTTTAATCCTAGCACTTGGGAGGCAGAGGCAGGTGGATCTCTGTGAGTTCAAGGCCAGCCTGGTCTACAGAAAGAGTTCCAGGCCAGCTGGGGCTACAGGGAGACCCTGTCTCAAAAAGGGTCTTAGCAATTATAAACCCAAACCCTTGTCAAGATACAATGTGTTCATTCCCCCCGCCAAGTCTGCCACATGCCCCATCAAATTCAGGTCTTACTTTCCTAGGGACAACTACTCTTCTGATATTTCCTCTGTGTATTAACTTATGTTGGGGGGTATGAGCCTGGGTGTGTATAACCCTACAGACACGTGGAGACCAGAGCTCAAAACTGGAGGAGTTTCTGGGGGAAAAAAATAAAGCACATTTTACACTGAACTTTCTGCAAGGCTCATCAACTGGTTTAGAATGCCAATGACTGTGAGGAGTTCGGAAGGTTGCAGGTAGACAGACTAATTACAAGTTATTTTGGCCTGTGCTTAGCCCCCTAAACAGCTCTGCCTTGCTCACCTCTATGTCCCAACTAACACTGTGACTGTTGGGTGAAACCTCCTGGAATGTATCAACATGGCAGACCACTAGCTCCACCAAGGAAAAGGTTAAGAGTGCTGCTCAGCAGCGCCTAAGGCCTATAGCAGAGGTCTGCTTGCTTTGCTATAACCTGTCCGCATGATGTTCCCACCGATGTGCTTTATGTGTGTTATGACCTTCTTTGTTCTGTTACTACAAAACGTCATAAAACAGGTGCCACATGAGAATGCAGAATTTGAGGCGACCTGAGTCTCTCTCTGGCCACTGTCACTCATTTTTGGCTCTAGAATAAACTACCTCTTATCGCCATGAACATTCAAGTCATGCTTTTTTCTGTTTTGGGGGGTTTTTTTGGTTTTGGTAAAAGGACAGGGTGTCCCTTTAGTCCCAGATGGCCTGGAGCTCCCGATGTAGACCAGGCTGGCCTTTAACTAACAGAGATCCAAGTGCCTCTGCCTCCCGAGTGCTGGGATTAAAGGCATGCACCACCACCCACGGCACTAAAGACAGTTCTTAGCTGCCATGTGCGTGCTGGGAATCGAACCTGGGTCTTCTGCAAGAGCAGTCAGTGCTCTTAACCACTGAGACATCTCTCCAGCCTCCAAGTTGGGCTTTAGTGTCAACACTGTTTAAATGTGGTTTTGGAGACCAGGTCTCTCACTGAACCTGAAGCTCATTGATTCAGTGGGCCTAGCAGGCCACAACCCTGGGATCCCCCTGTCTCCTCCTTCCCAGCGCTGGGAGTACCACAGTCCTGGGATCCCCCTGTCTCCTCCTTCCCAGGGCTGGGAGTACCACAGTCCTGGGATCCCCCTGTCTCCTCCTTCCCAGGGCTGGGAGTACCACAGTCCTGGGATCCCCCTGTCTCCTCCTTCCCAGGGTTGGGAGTACAACAGTCCTGGGATTCCCCCTGTCTCCTCCTTCCCAGGGCTGGGAGTACAGGCTGGAATTAGAGGCCTGTACTCTCACTCCTAGCTTTTCATGTGTGTGATCTAAAGTCAGGTCCTTGTGGTTGTGTGGCAAGCATTTTACAGACTGCGACCTCTCCCCAGCCCCTGGAAGTTAATTTTGAGACTTCTAGACCTTCATGAAGCAGTATGATGAACCCTAGGACAAATGGATCCTCCCATCAGGCTTCCTGGCCTCAGCTCAGTGTTTCTGAGGCCTGTCCATACTATTCTAAATATCAGTAGCCCATTCCTCTTCTCTCCGAAGTAGGATCCCAGCTTATGGAAGGACCCCAAGCTTTTTATGTACACTTCTAATAATGGACACTATTAAAATTCAGACCAGACTGCTGTTCAAACCATAATAGCAGCAGCATCTCTCATCTCACAGATACTGACAGGCAACCTACTGAGAACATTGTCTGTGAGCCTCTAACCAGGCCCCCAGGAGCCGGGGATCAGACATATCAAACGGCCCTCTGTGAGTGTCATGGCCACAAATCCCCTTCCAACCCCTTTCAGCCACCTGCTAGTAAACTAGAGAATCCACCATCCTCGCACTGGAGAGAGGTGATACTAGGCAGGGGCTCTACCACTGAACCACACCCACAGCCCCTCACTGGGGGATTCTAGGCAGGGGCTCTACCACTGAGCCATACCCCAGCCTCTCATTGGGGATTCTAGGCAGGAGCTCTACCACTGAATCACACCCCAGCCCCTCACTGGGAGGATTCTAGGCAAGGGCTCTACCACTGAGCCACACCCCAGCCCCTCACTGGGGGATTCTAGGCAGAGCCTCTACCACTGAGCCATGTCACCAACCCCTCACTGGGGATTCAAGCCAGGTACTCTATCACTCAACTACAACCCTAAACCTGTTTTCTTTTATGTTGAGACAAGATTTCACTAAGTTTCCCAAGTTAGTCTTACAGTCCAAGCCAGCTTATAATCACTCCTGTCTTGATTTCCTGAGTAGCTGAGGTGACAGACCTGTGCCTGCTAAATTGGACTGAATAATTTGCTATGTATGGCCATAGCATACTTTGTTTTTCCATCTGCCCTCTAATGTGTTGCCTTTGGAGTCTTCTAACCCTTTTGTGGAGTTGAAGCATCACCAGGCTTGGCTGTGGGGCTACACGTCCTGCTCTTGATCCCGGCTCTGCCTACTGGCTTGCCTTCTATGAACCTCTGTTTCTCAGACACAGAATGTCAGTGATGACTGGGTCTGATTCACCGGGTGGGTGTGAAGGTCAACAGAGTTGATCTACAGTAGATGTCTGATCATGCCGCTGAAAGGACCATTAACTCATTTCAGTGCTAAGAAAACTGACACCAGGCTGGAGAGATGGCCTAGTGGTTAAGCACCAACTGCTCTTGCAGAGGACCCAGGTTCGATCCCCAGCACTCACATGACGGCTGAGAACCGTCTTTAACTCCAGTTCCAGGGGAATCCAACACCCTCTTCTGACCTCCACAGCATTGCACAACATGGGTGCACAAACCTGCATGCAGACAGTATGTTCATAAACATAAAAAATAAATGAAATTTTTTAAAAAAATAAAATAAACAAAGAAAACTGATGCCGGCCAGCATTTGTGCTGCCCAGCCACAGATGTACTGGGAGGAAGTCAGGTGTGAACTCACACGCATGTCCCAAGGTATGCCTGCTCTTCAGGAAGTGGACTGCTCCTTGGACATGGCCCAGAAGTCATAATAATGGTGGTAGAAGTTGAAGTAATGTGTCCATCAAGCTAGGGGAAAAATAAATAAATAAAAGTAATAGCATGCATTCATCCACGCGATGGATTATTACCCAGGCATGAAAAACAATGGAAACTGCTCTAGCCACTACCACTGAGGATCCTTGAAAATACTATGCTGAGGGATAAAAAAGCAGACACACAGGCCACAGATTGCACGATTTCATCCACAAGAAACATCCAGAAGGCAAATCCAGGTACGGAAAGCAGATTAACAAGGGCAAGGGGAGGAAGGGATGGAAAGTCACTTATCTAAAGCACAGAGAATCCTAGCGGCCTGGGGCTCAGTGTGTAAAGCACCTACTATATTAACATAAGGGCCCGAGTTCAAATCCCCAGGACCTATATAAAGTCAGGTATGATGACATGCATCTGTAATCCTAGTGCTCCTACAGCATAGACAATCCCTAAAAGCTGGTGGTGACACAGCTAGCCTGGTGTACACAGCACCAAACACCAAAGAGGTCCTGCTTCACACAAGGTGGAAGTTGAGGCCAACACCTGAGGATGTCCTCTGATCACTACAAATATGCTATGACATTAAGCACCTGCATTCATATGGGCTAATGGACACACACACACACACACTGATCACTACAAATATGCTATGGCATTAAGCACCTGCATTCATATGAGCTAATGGACACACACACACACACACACACACACACACAGAGAGAGTTATAAACAATAAGAGAGTCCTAGGCATGAAGAGGCTCTCCAGTTCTGAAACTAGAGAGAGGTGCTAGATGTACAAAACTGCAAATGTGGTGTTGTTGAGGACTAGAGAGTGGGCTCAGTGGTTAAGAGCACTACCTGCTCTTAAAAAGGACCAGGGTTCAGTTCCCAGCACCCACATGGCAGCTAACAACCCTCCAACTCCAGTTCCAAAGGATCTGACACCCTCTTCTGGCCTCTGTAGATGTTATATGCATGTGGTGCATTTACTTAGTTTATTCAGGCAAAATAGTTATATACATAAAAAAGTAAATTAAAATAAATAATTGAAAATGTGCTGTTCAACAGGGCGTGGTGGCGCACAGCTTTAGTCGCAGCACTCGGGAGGCAGAGGCAGGTGGATCTCTGTGAGTTCAAGGCCAGCCTGGTCTACAGGGTGAGTTCCAGGACAGCTGGGGCTACAGGGAGACCCTGTATTGAAAAGACAAAACAAAAAATGTGCTGTTGAATTGTGCTTTTCAAATGATTGTTTATTTTTTTATTTTATTTACTTATTTTTTATGTGTATGAATGTACTGTCTGCCTGTAGGTCTGTGCACCCATGTCATCCAATGCTGTGGAGGTCAGAAGAGGGCATCAGATTCCCCTGGGACTGGAGTCAAAGACGGTTCTCAGCCGCCATGTGGGTGCTGGGGAACGAACCTGGGTCCTCTGCAAGAGCAGTCGGCGCTCTTAACCGCTAGACCATCTCTCCAGACTCTCAAATGATTGTTTATTACACAAATGCTTCCTCAAAACAAAATAATAATAGTGTTATTAAAATACATATAACTTCCACACATTTAGCAAGAACTACAGACCACCTAATCTTGTGACACATGCCTATCCATCCACCCATCCATCCATCCATCCATCCATCCACCCATCTATCCGTCCACCCATCCATCCACCCATACATACATACATACATCCACCCATCCATCCATCCATCCATCCATCCACCCATCTATCCGTCCACCCATCCATCCACCCATACATACATACATACATACATACACCCACCCATCCATCCATCCATCCATCCATCCATCCATCCATCCACCCATCCATCCACCCATCCATTCATCCATCCATCCATCCATCCACCCATCCATTAATCCACCCATCCATTAATCTGCCCATCTACCCACCCACCCATCCATCCACCTATCCATTCATTCATAACAGCTTATGAAATAGGAATTGCTAACATTTATTTATACTAGTGCTATTACTGTTGTTATTATTTTATACATGTGTGAGCGCATGGTATGCATGTGGAGGTCAGATGACAATGTTTAGGAGTCGATGCTCTCCTTCCACTTTGCTGAGGCAAGGTCCGTCTTGTCTCTGCTGTGCTGTGTATACCAGGCTAGCTGGCCCACGGCCTTCTGGGTGAGTCCCCTGCCTCTGAGCTCATCTTACAGTAGGAGTGCTGGGATCACAAGTACCTGCTGCCAAATCCCACTTCTTCACTTGGATTCTGGGCATCCAACTCGGGTTGTCAGGCCTGGGTCTGTGCAGCAAGGGCGTCCACCCACTGAGCCATCTCTGGCCCCTAGAAACACGCTTGAAAATGACTACAGGTCTACCAAGGTAGCAGGAAGCTGATGTAAAGTCTTATTCTGGACAGGCTGGCTGGTACTGGGGAACCTACCTGCAAACTTCCCCTGCCCAGGAAGCAAGAGAAGCATGGTGTGGCTCGGGGATTCCCCCCCCAACCCCCCCCACCTCCCCACCATCCATCCCCTCCCCAAATCAGCTCTGGCGGGGTTCCTCTCATTCTCCGACCTCCCAAGCAGCATTTCTTTTGTTGTTGCTATTGCTTTTGTTTGGGGTTTGTTGTTTTTGAGACAGGGTCTCCCTGTATCCCCACTGGCCTAGAACTCACTATGTAGACCAGACTGGCCTCAGAGATCCACCTGCCACTGCCACCCACCATGCCGGGCTCCCCAGCAGCGTCTCTTATAAGGTGAAGATTTCATTGTTTTCTTCATCCAGTATGTAAGAGAGGAAAGAGAGAGAGAGAGAGAGAGAGAGAGAGAGAGAGCAGAAAGGGACAGGAAGTACATTTTAAAATCTGGAGCCTGCTAGGTTTCACTGCCTTTTTCTCAGTCGGTGGCAAATTGCTCCAAGCCTGTCATGCTATAAATAACACAGCTTAATTTTTATGTCACCTACTGGAGCTAAGCGCATCTGCCGCATCAGGGCCACACGTGTTCCCTGCCAAACTCCATTCAGAGCCTCGCCAGCCAGCCGCTGTCTTGGACCACTGCATAGACTCCCCAGCAGCATCTGCTGCCTGGAAATAACACAGAACTCCTCCCAAAGCCTTCAGGATCCTGCAGCACCTGGCATGCCCCTCGGACCGGACCAGGCGTTAGCATTCTCCTGCTCCTCCAACCAGCCCCCAGCCTGTCTGAGTCTTCCAGCAGGCTCCAGGGCCTTTGCATATATGATTTACGCTGCTGAAGCCTTCTCAACCTTCTGGCACCATCATTCATTGCTACATCAAAGTGCCTTTCCTGATTATATCCTCAGATCTCCATATCAATTCCGTAATCACTCTTTGCTTGTGTATAACCAGATGGAAAGGGTTGTGCGTTCCCCTACCACCACCTCCGTTACAAGACACAGCCTTAGTCACGAGAAGGGCACATGCCCTATCTAGCATTCTTCCCACAGAATCCATTTAAGAAGCATCATACACACTTTGGAGGAAGGAGCCTCCAAACACCAACCAGTGTTGCAGGAATTCATTCCCTGGGGAGATACAAACAAAAGTCTACCCTCTGGTCCCTGATAGGGCCCCAAAGATAAGCCAAAGTTCAATTCTGGAATTAAACACAATTCTGCAGATCCTCAAGACACAGATTAATCCCAACACACTAACAGTGGGAGACTTCAATACCATAATGAGCCCCTTCAATAGATCAAATGGACAAAAAATAAACAGAGACACATTGGAACTGAACAATACAATACAACAGATGAACCTCACAGGCCTGTACCGAATAGTCCATCCAAACACCAGAGAATATGCATTCTACTCAGCACCCCACTGAACACTCTCCAAAATTGACAACATATTGGGACACAGAAGAAATTTCAACAAATATAAAAGGTCTTAAATAATGCCATAGATTCTATCAAACAACAGTGCAATAAAGCTCAATATTAACACCAAAAAAAAAAAAAAAAAAAAAGAAACAAAGTACAATTCTACCAAAGTACAACTTGGAAGGCCAGTGTGTTTATTGACAGAGCAGCTGCATCTCCAGCATGCTCAGATGGAGTTTCTCCTTCAGGAATCTTCCACACCTATATTCTCAATTACCAGAGACCAAAAGGCAATGGACAACTCACTGTTCTAGTTTCCTTTCAATTGCTGTAACAAAATAGTCTGACCAAAACCAACTTAAGGAGGCATGGTTTATTTGGCTCACATCTCTTGGGTCACAGTTCATCACCAGGGGAGCCCAAGGTAGGAACTCAGGACAGGAACCTGGAGGCAGGAGTTCAAGCACAGACCGTGGAGGAACACTGCTTTCTAGCCTGCTCCCATGCTCAGCCTGCTTTCTTATATAATATGGAATAACCTTCCTAGGGGTGGCACCACCCACAGTGTCCTGGGCCCTCGCACATCACTCAACAATCAAGAAAATACCCCACAGACATGGCCACAGGCCAGTCCAATGGAGGCAATTCCCCAGTTGAGGCTCCCTAAACCCAGGTATGTCATGTTGACATCAAAGCTAGCCAACACAGCAACCAAGGCAGAATTACGTACAACAGACTAGGTGGTACAGGAGGGAGCAGCAGAATCTCAGGCCAGTGACCCCACACACATCTTCCTTGTATAGGGAGTGTCACTAGTCAACAAGCTGATCCTGGCACAGCTGCTCTGATGGAAATGACAGAGGTTAGGCTCAGAGGATAGGGTACTACAGCAACCAGTAGCTTTAGCAATGTGAAGGTCTAGAAAGGTAAGGAAAGACAGGAACCACAGCAGGCTGGAGGAGCCCCCTGGGAGCATGTAGCTAAATGAACGTGGGAGCGCGGAGTTGGAGAGACAATGTTGGTGAAAAATCAGGAAATTCAAGGACAGTTGGTATGATTTTTTCTTCTTTAGAACAATGATTTTTACATTTAAATTTCTTTTTAAATTTATTCTTGTATGCGTATGAATGTTTGTGCACCCGTGTCATGCAATGCCACTGAGGTCAGAAGAGGGTGTGGGATTCCCCTGGAACTAGAGTTACAGACGGTTCTCAGCCTCCATGTGGATGCTGGAGCTCGAACCCAGGTCCTCTGTGTCAAGTTGTGAGATCCAGAAGCCCATTGGAATGCAGAGACACCTAAGACCCGGAGGTCCGAGAACTTGCTCTACCAGGCATAGCCTTTGGCTATGCTAAAGCAGGCCACCACTGATTACTCAGGAATCTTCTGCCTTGCCTTCGACCCACCCCACCCTCACTGAATCCTACTCCCACCTTCTCCTTAAATTCCCAAGACAGACGCCATTCTGGGCTTGGCTCTACCTCTCCCCTGAGCCTAGCCCCGGCTACCCTGAATTAAACTTTGCTCCAAAGAGCTTAGACCTCGTGGCCTTTCATTCTGGGGGGAGCACGCCATAACCTTACACTCTGGTGCCATGACTTGGATTGGAGTCAGTGTGGGCCTCTCTTACAACTGCTCTTGCAGAGTGTTAGAAAATATCTCAGAGATAGATGACAGATCTAATGTGCCATGCCAGAAAATACCACCTTTTATATTTTTATGGTTATGGCTCTCATTCTGGAGCCCCGTGTATTAAACCTGGCCCTCATTCTAGAGCTCTGTGTACTAAATCTTTTTCCAATTTCTCAAACCAGGGTACACATCATTTTTCCCTCTGCATTCCCTAGACCGGGACCCTCCAATTGTTAATGCACCCTGTAGCCCCCTGTTGGTCCCTGCACTGGTATACTCATGTAAGACTCAACCAGCTTGTCCTTTCAGTTGCAGAAAAAACATCCACTAAGTACTGGCCACTATTGATCTGGACTAAACCCACTGGGCAGAGCACCCCAAGCAGCCAAAATGGGAAACTGGATTCTAACCCTCCAGCCTGACAGCTGTTCCCCCATGACTTTGCCCCTGATCAGCTCTGAAGCAGCTACAGAAGACAGACCTCCAGCCCTTTTTCCTATAGAAATAAATGGCTGGAATGTCAGGTTGTAAGATCCAGAAGCCCATTGGAATGCAGAGACACCTAAGACCCGGAGGTCCAAGAACCTGCTCTACCAGGCCAGCCTTTGGTTATGCTAAAGCAAGCCACCACTGATTACTCAGGAATCTTCCGCCTTGCCTTCCAACCCACCCCACCCTCACTAAATCCCACTCCCACCTTCTCCCTTAAATTCCCAAGCCAGATGCCATTCTGGGCTTGGCTCTACCTCTCCCCTGAGGCTAGCCCTGGCTACTCTGAATTAAACTTTGCTCCAAAGAGCTTAGACCTCATGGCCTTTCATTCTGGGGGGAGCGCGCCATAACCTTACAGCCACCATTACTGGAACCTGCCCAATTCAGGGAAAAGATTGATTGCTCAAAGACAGTTGCTCAAGGCCTCAAGAACAGCTAACTTAAACTTGTTGAAGATAACTGTTGGTATGTGAGGGCAGATGGACTGACCCAACATTTCCTCATTCCAGTTGCAGGATTGTGTCTAAAGATAACTGTTGGTATGTGGGGTGCCCTTGGGCTGACCTAGCCATGAGCTGTAACCCTGCTATTAACCAGTAAGGCTAGAAGTTACCCAAACCCCGCTAAAATTCCCCTAGGCCCTGTATAAAAGGCCTGCGAGCCAAGTTATCAGGGTTGGAGCCTTTATCCTCCCACCCCAGCATGCTGGTTTACTTTTTTCCCCCGAAATAAAGTCTTGGTTTTCCATCCTTCAGTGTGTTTGGTGTGGATTCTCAAACCCTAACACAGTCAGTACTCTTAACCGTTAGGCCATCTCTCCAGCCCCACGTTTAAATTTTTTTTATTTTATATATATTGCTTGCATGTATGTAAGTCCACCTGTGACCAGCCCAAAGAGGTCAGAAGAGAGTATTGGATCCCCTGGAACTACAGTTATGAACGGTTGTTAGCTACCATGTGGGTGCTGGGAACTGAACCCAGGTCTTCTGCAAGAGCAGCCAATGCTCTTAACCACTGAGCCATCTCTCCAGTCTCTGGTTTTACATTTGTGTGTGTGTGCGTGTGTCTGTTTCTTTGTCTGTGTGTGTCTGTGTCTATTTCTTTGTCTGTGTGTGTCTGTGTCTACACACACACACACACACACACACGGCATGGCCTGTGTGCAGAGGTCAGAGGACAACACAAGGAAGTCAGTTCTGTCCTCCCATTGCACAGGTCCTGGGGATTGAACTCAGGTCATCCATCTTGGCAGCAAGCAGCTTCACTTGCTGGGCCATCTCACTGACTTGGATGTTTGGATGCTTTTCTTCTCACTTTGAACCAGTGTCCCATGAGTAAGAAACATCAGTTATTAGTCTTTTCTTTCTAACCTTGTAAAACTTGGAAGTTGGCTTACGACAAAGAATCCTAATCTTTTAACCACACCACACCCTGTAAGACTTTTGTTTAAGAAAATGCCCTGGCTGGGCGTGGTGGCGCACGCCTTAATCCTAGCACTTGGGAGGCAGAGGCAGGTGGATCTTTGTGAGTTCAAGGCCAGCCTGGTCTACCATAGCCAGTTCCAGGACAGCCAGAGCTACAGGGAGACCCTGTCTNCCTGTTAGTGACTCCCTAGAATTCATTCCTGTGGGTCTAGGGGAGCATCTCTCTTTTTCTTGAATGGTTTTATTGGCCCCCAAAATAATTTTATTGAGCCAGGCGGGTGGGGCAAACCTTTAATCCTAGCACTTGGGAGGCAGAGGCAGGCACATCTCTGTGAGTTCAAGGCCAGCCTCGTCTACACAGCGAGTTCCAAGACAACCAGAGCTACAGGGAGACCCTGTCTCAAAAAAAAAAAAAAAAAGACCATAAAAAGAAAAGGCCCTGATGCTTCCTGAGCCCCATGGCCTGGCATGATGGAGCTCTTTTTTCTTCCTGCCAATTCTTTCAAACCAGCCAATGGATAAGACTGTGAGGTCAGGGGCTGGAGAGATGGCCTAGAGGTTAAGAGCACCGACTGCTCTTGCAGAGGACCCAGGTTCGATCCCCAGCACCCACGTGGCCACTGAGAACCATCTTTAACTCCAGTTGCAGGGGAATCCGACACCCTCTTCTGACCTCCAAGGCATTGCATGACACGGGTGCACAAACCTTCATGCAGACAGTACACTCATACACATACAAAAATAAATAAAACTTTTTAAAAAGAAAAAAGACTGTGAGGTCAGACCCCAGTTGGGGAAAGACACAGTTCTTTTGCATTAGGAATAAAAGCCTCCAAGATTCTGGGTCTGGTATCTGTTTGCTAGGTCTGCCTGACCATGAAAGACACCCTTTTGCAAAGTAAGATCTGTCTTGTCAAGCTACCTTCTCTCTGTGTGTTCTTTTTATGTTATTGATGGAGTCCTTGTGACCTCAGATTCTATTTCTAATATTTGGTTACATAAATGTTAACATGGGGGAAATCTGGGTAAACGAAATATGGGAGTTTACTAAACTATGTTGAAAAATCTTGTTTAAATCTAAAATTATTTGAGTATAAAAATGTAATAATTAAGGCTGGGAGTGGTGGTGCACACCTTTAGTCTCAGCACTCAGGAGGCGGAGACAGGTTGATCTCTGTGAGTTCAAGGTCAACCTGGGCTATGTATCCAGTTTCAGGTCAGTTGGAGCTATAGGGAGACCCTGTCTCAAAAAGATTGCTCAGTGATAAAGAGCATTGGCTGTTAGGTCGGGCTTGGAGCAAAAAGGCAAGATGGCATAGACTGGAAAGACCCTCCTTTCTTTTCCGGTCAGGCCAGATTCCCATGAGACCTCTGGACCTGAGACCCGCCTCCAGATCTGAGCCCCTGGCCTGTTTTAATTGGCCAGATTACAATAGGTTACCATCTCCCCTCCCTCCTAAAAGGTTCTCCCTGCCTCTCAGAAGCGCACTTTCCACGGCCCTCAGGATGCCCAGCAGCTGTGGAATTCGCTGGAGAGAGGTGGAGAAAGACTCCATTTCCTGGAATAAATGCCTACCTTTATATACTTTTTAATTTGGTCTGATTCAGCCTTTTCATAGTGTCGTTTATACTTCTCACTAGCCACTGTTGCAGACCAGGGTTCAATTCCCAGCACCCACCTGGTGGCTAACAGCCATCTGTAACTCCAGTTCCAGGGGATCCAACACCCTCTCTGACCTCCACAGCCACTGCACATGACACAGGTGTACTTATACACATGCAGGCAATATATTCATACACACAAAATTAAAATAATAAATAAAGTAAATAAAGTTGGGAGAGGTGTGGGTTGGGTTTGAGAAGTTGGGGGAAGTATGGAGGTACACATGATCCAGATACATTGTGTAAATGTATGAAATTAACAAGGAATAAATAAAAATACAAAAAAGAAAAAACACCAGTAGTTCACATATACCTGTGTAATATAATATTCATACATGCCTGTATAATGGGGTAATTCTACCAGAGAAGACCATTCAGACACAAAATGCTGCCAAAACAAAGGCTTTGTGGTCAGCTGTCCACTACACACAGGCATCCATCTCAGGTGTGCAGCCCCAAGCTGTGGTTGGGAGGAGTTTATAAAAAAAAAAAAAAAAACATATCCAGGGGTGAAAAGTTTAAGTTCCCAAGCTTAGGGGTGGAAAGCCCCTCTAACAATTCCTGTCTTCTAAAAGCAAGCCAAGAATAAACCACAGGAACCATAAGTCTGCAGTTAGCCATGTTCCCTACTACCTGTTCTCAAATTCCTGCTCAGTTCAATTGAATTAAACTTCTCTTTTCTCCTACTTCGAATTAAGTTTGAACTACTGGGCTCAGCTTGGGCTCAATATGGCAGAACTATGGGCAATCTGGAGGAGCCTCACCACGCCCAAAATTATAGAAAGTCAAATTCAAAAATGTATTTGTATACCCAGGTTGACAGCAGCATTGTTCACAAATAGCCAACAATTATTAACAAATAATGAACAAATGGAAGTGGTCTACTCACACAAGAAAATGTCATCAGTCACAAACCAGATGAGAATTCTTGATGTATGCTGCACGCCTGCCTGCATGGATGAACCTTGACGGTTCTATGGGAATGTTAGGGTCCGAGAATCCACACCAGACACACCAAAGGATGGAAAACCAAGACTTTATTTAGGGAAAAAGTAAACCAGAATGCTGGGGTGGGAGGAAAAGTCTCCGACCCTGATAACTTGGCTTGCAGGCCTTTTATACAGGGTCTAGGGGAATTTTAATGGGGTTTGGCTAACTTCTCGCCTTATTGGATAATAGCAGAGTTACAGCTCATGGTTAGGTCAGCCCCCCTGCCCCCACATACCAAAGGTTATCTTTAGACACAATCCTGCAACTGGAAAAAGGAAATGCTGTGTCAGTCCACCTGTCCTCACATATCAACAGTATCAACAGTTATCTTTAGACAAGTTTAAATTTTATTAGCTGTTCTTGAGGCCTCAACTGACCTTGAGCAATTGACCTTTTCCCTGAATTGGGCAGGTTCCAGTAATTGCTTAAAATGGTGGCTACATTCAAAATGGAGTCAGTGTGGGCCTCTCTTACAGGAAGTGAGACCAGACAGTCACAAATGGACAAAGGCTGTATACCCTCACTTCCATGAAGAATCTAGAGTACTCAATTCATAGAACCTGAGAGCCAGCCTAGGTGTGGTGCCACATGCCTTTAATCCTAGCCCTCAGGAGGCAGAGTCTGGCATATCTCCATGAGTTTAAGGCCAGCCTGGTCTACATAGAGAGTTCTAGGCCAGCTGGGGCTACAAGGAAACCCTATCTCAAAAAGACAAAAAAAACAGAGAGTCAAATGGTGGCTATCCCGGAGTGGGGGATGGGGAGTTGTTTAAAGGGTGTGGAGTTCATTTGCAAATGAAGGGTTATGGAAATGGATATTTGTGATGGTTGTCAGACAATTTAGTACAGTTAATTTCACAGAACTTGGCATTTAAATTGGCCAAAATATACTTCACCACAATTTTAAAATGCTTAAAGTTAAAAACAAGGCTGGAGAGATGGCTCAGTGGTTAAAAGCACCAACTGCTCTTGCAGAGGTCCTGGGTTCAATTCCCAGCACCCACATGGCGACTAAGAACCATCTTTAACACCAGTTCCAGGGGAATCCGACACCCTCTTCTGAACTCTGCAGCATTGCACAGCACAGGTGCACCAACCTACATGCAGACAGTACACTCATATGCATAAAAAAATAATAAATAAATAATACAAAAAAAATAAATAAAAATAAAGTTAAAAACCAGCCCAGGCAAGGTGTGGTGGTGCATAGCTTTAATCCCAATACTCCAAAGGCACAGGCAGTTGGATCTTGGTGAGAGGGAGGCCAGCCTGGTCTATACAGTGAGTTTTAGGTCACCTGGGGAAACAGTTAAGACCACTGGCTGGAAAAGAAAAAAAGACGACTGGCTGGACCCAGGTTCAGTTCCCAGCACACATGTATCCCCAGCTCCAGGGGATATGATGCCCTCTTCTGGCTTCTGTAGGCATTGCATGACACAGGTATACATGCAGGCAAAATACTCAAAGTAAAAATAAATAAATAAATAAATAAATAAATAAATAAATAAATAAATAAAAATTTAAGTCCAGCAAGTATGGGACTGGAGAGAGAGCTCAGCAGTTAAGAGTACTTGCTGTTCTTCCAGAAGAACAACACCCATGTGTTGGTAAACAGCCATCTACAACACCACCGTCAGGATACCTGAAACGCACGTGGTATACATGCATACACTCAGGCACACATACATGTAAAATAAATATTTTTTATATCCAGCAAGCAGTAAACATGTTGAGAGTCACTGTGATGGTTAACTTGTGTTGGCTGTCAACTGGATTGAACCCAGGCTTATCTAGAGACAAGCCACCAGGCACACCTATGAGGGATTTTCATTCTTTATTAAATTTGTTCTTTGACATTTCCATAAATGTAGGGAACGCACTTTAATCACTCTCACGTCCCATCCTTGTCAATCCTCCCCTCCTCCCTACAAGTCCCTTTCCCACACTGAAGTGGTTTTGTTTTCTGACCCACTGAGTTTAACCTAGACCATTCATGTGGGTTTAGAACCAGGGGGGTGAATGACTGAAAACTAGGACTGCTCTTCTAGAATCTTCCAGTAGTTAGTAGTTCAACAGTTCAACAGGAAGAGGTAGGAGCCCAGAAGCCCTTCTCTATAAGGGAATTTCTTCCTCTTCCATCTCGTCTTCCTCCCTCTCCTCTTCCTCCTTCTCCTCCTCCTCCTCCTCTTCCTCTTCCTCTTCCTCTTCTCCTTCTTCTTCTTCTTCTTCTTCTTCTTCTTCTTCTTCTTCTTCCTCTTCTTCTTCCTCTTCTTTTTTTTTTTTCTTTTGACAAGGTCTCCCTGTATCCCCAGCTGGGCTGGAAGTCCTATGTAGACCAGGCTGGCCTCAATCTCACAGAGATCTTCCACCTGCCTCTGCTTCCCAAGTGCTGGGATTATAGCTGGGCACCACCACATCTGGTCCTATAAGGGAATTTCTTGATCAAGTTATTTGGATTTATTTTTATTTATGTGGACAGGAAAGGCTTCGGATCCTTTGTGCTGGAGTTATAGGCAATTGTGAGCCACCTGCCATAGGTTCTGGATCTGAACTCACTGGTTAAGTGCTCTTAACCAATGAACCATCTTTCCAGCCTCTTGACCAAGTTATCTGAATTGGGAAGACACTAAAGTCAAGTGGCATCCCAGATAAAAGGAATTCTGGGGAGAAAGCATTGCTTTGTGCATTGTCGCCATTCATTCTCTTCAGTACTCTGCCCTATAGTCAGTGTCTGCTCAGTGTCCACCCATTCTAATCAGAGGCCTGATGCCTCCCATAGAACCTGTCATGTAGAAGGTAAAGGCCCTTTCCCCCATTCTCCTTGAGGGGAGAGTCATTCTCCTTGAGGGGAGAGCCATAAGAGGGAGCTTTGCAGTTTCCAGAGACATGTCTCAGTGGTTAACAGCACTGACTGCTCTTGCAGAGGACCCGGGTTCGATTCCCAGCCCCCACATAACAGCTAACAGCTATCTATAACTTTAGTTTGGTGCCCTCTTCTGACCTCCCCAGGCATTGTAAAACACAGGTATACTTACACACATGTAGACAATACATTCATACACATACAATAAAAATAAAAAATTTTTAAAAGAAACTGGCTTTTCAGAGTCCACATGATATTCATTATGGAGTTTATGGAATGATTAGATGGTATTTATTAGCAGGGCCTTTGGAATGATTCGGTTTAGATGACATCATGAGAAGATGGAGCCTCTGTGATGGCATTAGTGTCCTGAAAGGAGAAGACTCTAGATTGATTCTCTCGAGATCCTCTCTCTCTCTCTCCTCACTATGTATGGACATGCTGAGGTAGCCACTGGTCATTTGAAAGATGACTCTCAAGATTCTAGACTCACCCACGAACTCTCCAGCTAGGTACCAAGGATCGCTTTGCATAGCGCAGTGAGGACAGGGCAGATCAACATGGCGGACCCCATCCAGCACAGCCATTTGGCCAGCCCCATGCAAGGCCCAGTGCAGGTAACTGCGTCTGCTGAGTCTGTGGTCACACTGGTGGTGTTATCCCAGAAGATGTAACTGCTCTGCTCTTCTCCCTGTCCCCTAGCTCTGAAGATCATTCGGCCTCTCCTTCCATGACATGCCCTGACTGAGCCTTAGAGGAAGCGGTGTAAATGTCATGCTTAGGGCTGAGCACTCAGTGTCACTTGTTCTCAACCCTGGAGCAGGCATGAGTCTCCCCACTCACCCCAATTCTCTGCACAAAAAGGCTTCTCTGGTTAAGGCTGGGAGAAGCACGTGTTCACGGGCAAAAGCATAGATCTTTCGAAGGCATTTGGCCCGTGTCAATTTAGGAATTCTGCTCAGATCAGAAGGAAGGATCTCAGAGACTCCTGAGAGCATAAATGTTATGCTGAGCATGCTGGTGCATGCCTTTAATCCCAGCACTCCAGGCAGAGGCAGGCGAATCTCTGTGAATTCGAGGCTGCCCTGGTCTACATAGTGAGTTCCAGGTCAGCTAGGTTTACATAGTAAGACCCTATCTAAAATGAATAAGTGATAACAAATTAATTAATTAATTAATTAAGACATGCTCACAGGCCAACCTAATCTGAACAGTCCCTCACTGAGACTTACTTCCGAGGTGATTCAGAATTGTGTCAAGTTGACAGTTAAAACCAAGGAATATTTTTTGGCAGTTGTGCTGGATAGCTTTAGTGTCAACTTGACACACCTGGGTTGAGGGAGCCTCAATTAGGGAATTGGCTCCATTGGACTAGCCTGTGGGCACATCTGAGGAGTATTGTCTTGATTGTTGAGCAATGTGGGAGCGCCCAGCCCACTGTGGGTGGTGTCACCTTGGGCAGGTTGTTGTGTATGGTATAAAAAGGGCAGGCTGGGCATGGGCCAGGGGAGCAAGCCAGTAAGCAGCATTCTTCCATGGCCTGTGCTTCAGCTCCTGCCTCCAGGTTCCTGCCCTGAGTTCCTGCCTTGGGCTCCCTGAGTGATGAACTGTGACCCAGGAGATGTGAGCTGAATAAACCCTTTCCTCCCCAAGTTGGTGTTGGTCAGAGTGTTTTGTCACAGCAATGGAAGACAAACTAGAACAGCTGTACTCACTAAAGAAGGAGATTCTCCCTCAGAGTGGGCAGCACATCTGGCAGCCCAGACAGAAAGGGATCTGAGCAGAGAGCTCAGCAGCCTTCAGCCTTTGCAGGTGAGCGTGTGGACCCAGCTGTTTCCTCGGCCGCTGACACCCTTTTTGACAACAAAACCCAGGGTTTTCAGCCTTCCAACAGGGTCCAAAGATCCCTGGTTCTCCAGGAGTCCTCTACATGTTCATCAGCTGATCGAGACAGCTGCAGAGATGGCTCAGCAGGTAAGAGCACTGGCTGCTCTTGCAGAAGACCCAGGTTTAATTCCCAGCACTCACCTGGTGGCTAACAACTGTCCTTAAATCCAGTTCCAGGGGAATCTGACGCCCTCTTCTGACCTCCGTGGGCATTGCATGACACAAGGGTGGGTGCATTCACACACATGCAGGCGATACACTCATACACATAAAAATGATAAGTAAGGGGTTGGAGAGATGGCTCAGCGGTTAAAAGCGCCGACTGCTTTTGCAGAGGATCCGGGTTCAATCCCCACCACCCACATGGTGGCTAAGAACCGTTTTGAACTCCAGTTCCAGGGGAATCTGACACCCTCTTCTGACCTACACAGCATTGCACGACACGGGTGCACCAACCTACATGCAGACAGTACACTCATATGCATAAAATAATAATAATAAGTAAATAGACTGGGCATGGTGGCACATGCCTTTAATCCCAGCATTTGGAAGGCAGAGGCAGGTGGATCTCTGTGAGTTCAAGGCTGGCCTGGTCTACACAGTGTGCCCCAGGCCAGCTGGGACTAAAGGGAGGTGCTGTCTCAAAAAGACAATAATAATAACTTTTTAAAAGACATCCGAGGCATCTAGCCTTGTAGACTGAGCAGTTGTTGACCTACCTAGCCTAGCCCATATTGCATAAGCCAATCTAATAAATCCATATCTATATCTATAACTATATATCTATATCTATCTATCTATATCTATCTATAGATAGATAGATATAGATAGATAGATAGATAGATATCTATATCTAGATATAGATAGATAGATATCTATCTATATCTATCTATAGATAGATAGATATAGATATCTATATATAGATATATAGATATAGATAGATAGATAGATAGATAGATAGATAGATATAAAATCGGCTCTGTTCCCCTAGAAAGGTCTGACTAATGTACCTATGACTGTGGTTTTCCTATGTAAACCACACAATTAACTCACATGCCACCTCTTCTGGAGCTGCTATGAGTCACTGACCTTTGCCCTCTGTACTCCAGGGGCAGGTACCAAGGATCAGGGACACCCTTGTCCCCAGAACCACTGAAATTTTTCAAACTAGCTGATCCTAATCCAGATACTTGTGAAATACAGTAACGTCTCTCGCTCCTCAGTCTCCTTCATTTCCTCCGTCTTTTGACCTGCCCTGAGCTTCCTAGTGTGGCTCCGTACAGCACAGCATGCCTCTTGTTTGTAACAAGCTTCCATTCCATGGCGTTCTCTCCGTATCTGTCGGTCTACCCATAACTATACTTTAAAAACATCTTGATGCCTGAGCACACTGAGAGGTGAGAATGTGTGTCCCTGAGGTTTAGGGTGGGAGGGATGCCAGGATGAGCGTTGAGCAAGGTCACCCTTGCAGGCACCTAAGGCTCACAGCAATAGCTGTGGCTGCCAGTGAGACAGCTTCGTAGAAATGAGAACAGCCAGAAGGCGGCTGGAAGAGGGAGATTGGCCCCGGGGGAGTCACGAGAAACAGACAGAGAGGGTCATGGCAGGACAGCAATACAGAGCGCATCACCCCGGTGAACTCAAAGGGCCATGGAGGAGATAGATTCAGAACACATTGCAACCCCTGCTAAGGAGAGCTCTAACGTCATCCACGTTCTCGCTAGAGCAGAAGTTTTCTGCACTGGTGAGCCACCTCACGGCCATTTGGGCTGTGCCTGCAGATGGCGGCTAGAATGTGATTCATGTGACTCATGTGGCTCATAGAGGCAAATCTCTCTCTCTCTTTTTTTTTCGTCTTTTTTTTTTTAAATTAGTTTTTATTGATGCTTTGTGCATTTCATACATTTTTTCCAATTCAGTTCAGGCTTATTTCCCTTTCCCTCCCCCCCCACCCCCACCCCATCCCAGATCATGCATTCTGCCATAACTGTCCTGCATCTTTCTCTCAGTTTTTTTTTTTTTTGTTTCATTTTTAGCTATAAAGTGATAATCCATGAGTAAGGAAGAATGAAGGGGGGAGGGGGAAAAGGGACGAAGGGGGGGAGAGGGAGGGCGGGGGAAAAGGAGGGGTGGGGAGAAAGGGGGGGGGGGGGGGGGGGAGGAGGGTGAAGGAAAAAAAGGGAAGAGAAGGGGAGGGGGGGGAGGGAGGAGGAGGAGGGAGGGAGGGGGATGAGTGGGAAAGTGCCAAGGTAAATGAAGGGGGGGGGGGGAAGGGGACAAAAGAGTAGGTCGGGGGGGGGGGAGGTAGGAAGGGAGGGGAGGAAAGGAAAAGGAAGAAGGAAGAGCAGAGTCCTTCATGGAAAAAGCAGAAAAAAAACTATCTGCATGGCTGTTTTTGCCCTAGCAGGGCCTAAAGCCCCACCATAATGGGGGGTTGACAGGTTGTGGTAGTTGTTACAAAGGTCAAGTTGATCAAATGAGTGGCCAGACTACATTGCTGTAGTGTTCATCATCACGCATTCAGGAGTCACCCCAATCGCAGTCCCTTCAATTCTATCTATCTAAATTCTGGGGGCAAACGACAGCCAACCTCAATTCCGCAGGTTGTGGATCGCCGGGGCGGTGTTAGAAAAAAAAAAAAAAGGGTGCACAGGGTTGGATGAGAGGTAAAACATTCCACTCCCTCTGGAGCGGTTTGGACGTTACCTTGTGACTCATGAGTCAATTCTGGCTGTTCCTCGCTTCATGAGGGCTGAGACAGGTTTGTCGTCAGAGAATAGGAACCTGTCAATAATACTACGGAATGAGTGTGAGGGGAGGAACAAGCAATTATATAAGTAATGTATTTAAGAAGTAAGGCAGCACTAATAAGTAATATATGGGTCGGGTTACTTTAGGGCGAATGAGAAACCACTGTTTTGTGATCTGTTAATCGCATGAGGACCTGACCCTGTTATCCTCCACCTTGTCCCCCACGCTGTATTCAAATCTGCCCGGAGTCTTAACTGTGGCTTATACACCCTCTCCTAACGCTGTAAGTCTTACGCCTTGTGGCATCAGCCATGAAGGTTATTTCCTGTCGCTCCGGTGGAAAAAGAGCCAATAAGATACAATTCTCATTTCAGGTAAATAACAGATGCACATGGCTGGCCTCTCTGCCCAGTAATTTGAGATCCAAGAAGGGAAGGTGAGGGGAATATGTCGCGGTGCTGACGGGGTGGAGTCTGTGCTTGGACTCGGTAGACCCATATTTCTTATTGGTTTATTGGGGCCCTTTGGTACACTCGCTGGAAGAAACGGAATACGGGGAGGAAAGTCGGTCTGGCATGGACCAAGGCCATCTGTACACTTGTGTGGTTGTACTCAATACATCCCCGTCCCAGTGTTTAGAGAACGGTCCGTACATTTCGGCAGCAGGGGGTGGCTTGATTGCCAAGAAAAAGGGAAGTCTCCTCCTTTAGGTTATCGCCAAAATTAGAAGGCAAGAGAAGGCAGCTTGGAGCCTGGTGTTGATTGGGGGCCAAAGCTTGGATCCCCTTACCAACATCTCCTTGGTAGAAAAATCGCAGTGCTGAGGTCAGAGCTCTCCTTTATTAATAAATTTTGCCTGAGTGCATAGTAAGCCCTAAAGGACTGTTAGTATTATAATTGTATTGGGGTTCTGAGACCAGAGAGTAACCACGTTTCCACAGTTTCCCAATGTAATGCTAGTAGTCACTTAAAGAAAAGAACAAGTATTTAATTTAACCATCATTAACATGGTTAACAATTTCGTAAACCGGTTTGTTATAAAAAGAGATTACCAAGGTCTACAAATAGTTGATGAAGGATCTCCAATTTCCAGTTGGGGGACCGAACCCAGAAGAATGGGCCTCATATTGTCGTATTTTCTCCCTTGTTCTATGGGGGGGGAAGGGGGGGGCAATAGCAAGAAAGTCTCTCATAGATCAGAACCTTTGTGGCAATTCCACAAGGAAGAGGTTGTCGAGGTTAGGACTTTACAGGTATAGATAGTTTTTACATGTAGGATCCACAGAGGGGTTTAACGGATGTTTAATTAAATTAGAGAACAGGGGGGGGAGAGGGGGGGTTAGGGTCAAGACGGAAGGGCTATTTTCCGGGCATTAACCTTTGAATGTTCGCAGTGGGAGAACGGATTCAAGCCTTCATTCCCGGTGCCCTTTTTGTACAAACAAAAATCCTACTCAGCAAAACCTGTATCTTTTCTTTCTCGACCATTAAATTGGTGACGTTTTGGTCCTGTTGGAGCAAACTAATCTTTTCCCCTAGTTATTTTTAATGAATTTGTGAATTGCAAGGGTTTTGCATAGAAAATAGGATTATATCAATGTCTTTCGTGTATCCACCCAAAACTTGTTTCGAATGGGTCAAGGCCCCAGAACAACAACCCAAATCATGTTTTTTTTAGTGTCAATGAGTGCTCCGAAGGGGAAAGTGCAAGGGAAAATTGATGAATTATAGCGGATTACTGACGAGGTGTGGGGAGATCAAGGCACATAGGGTTTCATCCAAAGTAGTGCCACCGGGGCCATGTGTAAAGGTAGTAAGAGGGTGAGAGGCTAGATAATGATGAAGACGTGGAAGCAAAACTTAATTGTTTTGTACGAAGAAAAGGATTAAAAATCAATCTTAAGAATTGCCTACAAGGTATACTGTGAACAGGACATGAAGAAAGTATAGAGAACATTTGTATGTAGCAATCCCAAATGCCCAAAGATTCTTTGAGGGCTTGGCTCTAAGAAAAAGAAGAGAACGATTAAGAGGCTTTTGGTAAAGTTTGCTGATGAAAAAAAAACCTAGAAAAATCAGTTAGCCTTTCTTTACACCAACGGGGAAAAACAAGCAATTGTAAGAAGTACTAGCAGGTAGGATGAGACGCGAGAAACGCGTCCCATCCCACAATAGCTGCAAAAACAATAAAATAACCTAAGGGAAAACAAACCTAACCAAGAAAAAAACACCAAGTGATCTATACAACAACAAAAATTTAAATTAAAAAAAAAAACCCCTGAAAAAGGAAATTGAGGAAGCCAAACGAAGATGATGGGCCAAAAGGCCTCGGCGCAGGTGGCTCAATGTAGATATTGTAGAAAATGAAAATAGTAGAAAGTAAGGAAGAATGTACCATCCGAATGCCTACCCAAACCTGATGTACAGATAATAATGCGATGCCGCAATGATCAGAATCGGAGCCCGAGAAAAGAGTTTACTGTAAGTCATTCCAGGAAACCCGGTGGGGAAACCAACAAGAGATCCTCACATATGATTTCAATTTGTGAAAAGCCAAAAGTAACCCCAGCAATGGAACAAACAAAGACCCACCAACCCCCCCCCCGAATAGCCCAAGCAACCCTGAGTGAAAAGAGCATAACAGGGGGTGGGAATCTCTAAACCAGACTTCAAACGAGCCGAATAGGGCTTATACCCATAAAACACCTGGTACTGGAAACAAAATACCACAAGTTGAGCAATGGAATAAAACTGAAGATCCAAACCTAGCACATACAATTACAGCCACCCGGACCTCATATTTGACCACGGGGGCGCCAGGGGGATGAACGATCACAAATGGAAGAAAGATAAATTAGCATCTTCAGCAAGTGGGTTTGGCAAAACTGGATTAAAGCCCTACTGGTAGAAAGAATGGAATGTAAAAACCCCTAGCCTGCCTCGACGGGCGGTGGTGTAAAGAAGAAAACGGATGGGAAGAGCGGGGGGATCCCAACTCCAAGGGAGTGGATGGACAGGAAGACGCTCAAAACGGGAAACCCCAAACGGTCTGGAGTTGATGAGGTGACTCCAGAAAGCGTATGTGCCTCAAGATCCTACACTCCAGTCTAGTTTACGTCAAGGCATACAGTTGGATCCTAAATCAGGACGAGAAAGCAGCAACTTCAGACAAAGAAATAGAAGATCGGGACAAAAAATGTTACAAAAGTTGGGTACCAGAGGGGGGAATCAAAACGGCTCAAAAAACGGTCGATCCTTACAATCAAAGGAAGTCAGATAAGGAAGTGGAAGGAGAGAAGACCCACAGATGGGGGAAATGAGAAACACCTGGAGGGAATCGCAAGGAGGGGCAGATGCCATGGGAAGAAAGCTGATAAACAAGCAGCATTAATGGTAAAAATTTGTCCAAGAGTGAGAGCAAACAAAGCCTACTCAAGAAAGAAAACAAAGAAGAGGGGCTGGAGGGACAGATGGGCCTAAGCGGGGAAAATGGACAAAAAGAAAAAAAAGCACAAAGCACAACAACACAACACACAAAACCGACGCTCGTTGCAGAGGACTGCCCGGGTTCGATCCCCTCAAGCACTCACATGGGCGCTGAGAACGGCTTAACTCCGTTCCAGAGAACACAGCGGGAACCCGAGCACCTCTTTTCTGACCTCTCACTCCTCCGAAGCATTGGCACGACCAGGGTGCACAGACCTGCAGACACAGTAAACATTCCATACACATGCAAGAACAAATAATAATAAAAAAAAAAATTAAAAAAAAAAAAAAACAAGAAAAAGGAAACAAATGAATCATTCAAAGAATGGAGCAAGATCTGAATAGAGACTTCACAGAGGAGGAGTTAGAGATGGCCGAGAAACATCTTAAGAAGTGGTTCAACATCTCTGATAATAAAGAGGAAATGCAAATTAAAACCACTCTGAGGATCATCGACCTAACAAATAAGACTTGCTAGGATCAGGAACATGAAATGATACCAATGCTGGAGAGGATGTGGGAAAGGGGACCACTCACCCATTGTGCTGGTGGGAATGTAAACTTGGGCAGCCCTATGGAGCAGTGTGGAGAACCCTTAGAAGACTCACAACGAGCCTTCCATTTGAACCAGTCAAGTACCAGCTCCCTTGGGTATAGACCCAAAAGAACAACTTAAACTGCAAAGATACATGCCAGCTATGTTTAGTGAATGCTCTGTTCACAATAGCATAAGCTGGAACCGTGGCCCAAGGCGACCTCAACTGACGAGTGGATAGAGACAATGTAGTAACATGTATACATTGGAATACTATGCAGCAGTAAAGAGTGCACAACAACTCATGAAATTTTTCAGGTAAAATGGATGGAGCTGGAAGACATTATGTTAAGTGAAGTAACAAACACAGTCCCAAGGAAAAAAAACAAACGACAAATGGTGTCCCCTCATATGTGAATCCTAACACCAAAACAAACCCAGATATGAATATTTCTCATGGATAGGGAGGCATAGTAAAGAACAACAACAAAGAATTGCATCAGAAATGGGACTGAAATGGTGAATTGGAAAAGGGGGGATGGGTGGGAGAGGACACGGGTGTATATTCAGATTGCAAGGCATATTTAGTTGACGTGAGCTCAGCAAGTACCCCGTTTCGGCCTAGACACTTTCTACAGGACACATGGTGTTATAGGACTTCGTAAACTAGTCCCCATGTGGTATCTTAACCACCTGGTTTACAGAATCTGATAAAAATGGTAATGCATCTGAATTAAATGGAGATATAATTCGCTGTTGCCCACATTTGCTTTACATAAAATCTGTAGAGCAAGAACTTTTTTCGTCTTTTTGAGACAGGGTCTCCCTGTAGCTCCAGCTGGCCTGGAGCTCACTCTGTAGACCAGGCTGGCCTTGAACTCACAGAGATCCACCTGCCTCTGCCTCCCGAGTGATGGGATTAAAGGCGTGCACCACTGCGCCCGGCTGTGCACTTCATACAGTCTATCTTAATCACATTGGGACCCCTCCCTCACTGTATTCCCCATTGGATTTCATGCATTCTGTCATATATGTTAAGTCCTGTCTGCTCAAGCATTTGTACCCACATGTCCCTTGGTCCAAGTTCACCCACCGGAGTCTATAGTCAGCCTATCTAGAGTCTCTCCTTTATTATTTTTTTTAATTTTTATTGAATGTACTGTCTGAACGTAGGTTTGTGCACCCATGTCGTGCAATGCCTCGGAGGAGGTCAGAAGAGGGCGTCGGATTCCCCTGGAACTGGAGTTAAAGACAGTTCTCAGCTGCCATGTGGGTGCAGGGGATCGAACCCGGGTCCTCTGCAAAGGCAGTCAGCATTCTTAACCACTAGGCCATCTCTCCAGCCCTAGAGTCTCTCCTTTAAAGATCTATTGTCCCTCACCCAGCACTAATCAGTTCCTTGGCTAAATCTGGGACCCGATGTCCATTTTGCTCATTCCATGTTGTGTTTTTGTCTGACTGAGTCAGCATGGGTCTTGCGCATGCTGCCACCATTACTGCAAGTTCATACTAGCAAGTTCCCAGGGGCCTGAGAGCCTCTGTTTCCTTATGTTCGTGCACCTCCTCCCCTGGCTCTTACCATCTTCCCCCCCCCCCTTCTGAAATGATCCCTGAGCCTTGGGTGGGTGAGGTTTAGTATAGGAGTCCTGTCCAGGGACACCCACTCTGCAGTGTCTCTTTTAATTTTTATTTATTTATTATTTTTTATGTGTATGAAGGCATGTATGTTTGTGCACCCATGGTCGTGCAATGCTGCGGAGGTCAGAAGAGGGTGTCAGATTCCCCTGGAACTGGAGTTAAAGATAGTTCTTAGCCACCATGTGGGTGCTGGGAATCGAACCCGGGTCCTCTGCAAGAGCAGTATGTGCTCTTAACCTCTGAGCCATCTCTCCAGCCCCAGTGTCTCATTGTCTACACCTATGGCAGCTGTGGTCTTCTGTGTGCATTGAACTCTGTTGCATGAAGAAGCTTCACTGAGAGTTGAGGGATGTAAATCTTTTCTGCCAAACCTGGAGATGATAAACATAGTCTTTGTACTCTTCCGGCCCTCAAGACTCTCAAGGTCATGTACAAGGAGGAGGGAGGTCAACATATAGGATGTTAGTTGGATATTGCTTCCTGGTGAGAAAGAAAACAAGGGGGGTCCTGGAGAGGTAGCACAGCTGTAGAACACTTGCCTAGTGTGCTTAGCCCTAGGTCTAATGCACAGTATAACATATAACTTTATAATTGCTTTTTTTTTTAATTTATGTGTATGAATGTACTGTCTGCATGCAAGTCTGTGCACCTATGTCACGCAATGCTGCGGAGGTCAGAAGAGGGTCTTGGATTCCCCTGGAACTGGAGTTCTCCTGGAATTGGAGTTTCAGACGGATCTCGGCCGCCACGTGGGTGCTGGGGATTGAACCCGGGTCCTCTGTAAGAGCGTTGGCGCTCTTAACCACTAGGCCATCTCTCCAGCCCTAATTGCTTTTTTTTATACCCAGGTGTCTTCCCCTGCAATTGTTTATCATTGTTTTGCTATGGTTGGTGGTGTGTCCCCCACCCGGCCCCCCACCATCTCTCTCCTTTTTTTCTTTCTGACTTTCTCATAGGATCTCACGTAGCCTAGGCTGATCTCAAACTCAGTATGTAGCTGAGGGTGGCGCTTAACTTCTGGTCTACCTGCCTCTACTTCCTGAGTGCTGGGATAGCAGGTGTGTATCACCATAGTCTATGCTGTGCTGGGGGCTGAACCCAAGGCTCCCTGGAAGCTAGGCAGGTACCCACCTGCTGAGATACACTGCCAGGCACAGGTTCTCTGTGCAGAATTAGTTGTCTTAGTGGCAGCAAAGCAGGCAACTACTTAAGGAATATCTTAGACAGCATAAATACATTGTTATCAGCTCTGGAAGCTGGAAGCACAAGATCACAGACGTGCAAGATCTGGCTCCTTCTGGCTCTCTCTGTGGCTTACAGATGGCCATCTCTTCCGTTTCCTCAGACGGCCCACCCTCAATGTCTGTACCCTAATCTCTTTTTATTTTTTAAATATTTTATTTTAGAGGCTGGAGAGATGAGTCAGCAGTTAAGAGCACTGGCTGCTCTTATAGAAGACCAGAGTTTAGTTCCTAGCACCGACATGGTGTCTAATAACCATCTATAACTACAGTTCCAGGGAATTTGATGCCCTTTTCTGGGCTCTGTGGTTACGGCACGACACAGGTGCACTTACATATATGTGGTCAATACATTTATACACATAAAATAAAAATAAATAAATCAAAAAATTTAAATACATTATTTATTTACTTATTTTGTTTTTTTGAGAAAAGTCGCTACTGTATAGCCCTAACTGGGCTGGAACTTACTATGTGGAGCAGGCTGGTATGGAACTCACAGAGATCTGCTTGCTTCTGCCTCCCTTGTGCTGGGATAAAAGACATGAGCCACCACACCCAGCAAGATTTTATTTTTATTTGTGTATGTGTGTGTGTGTGTGTGTGTGCATGTGCATGTGCGCGTGTGTGTGTGTGTGTGTGTGTGTGTGTGTGTGTGTGTAGGCCATGTGTGCACAGGTGCCCTGAGTGGCCAGAAGGTTTCTGACACCCTGGAGCTGGAGTTACAGGCAGTCACTTAATGTAGGTGCTGGGAACTGACCTTGGGTCCTCTGCAAGTGCAACAAGTACTCGTAACCACTGAGCCATCTCTCCAGCCCCTACTTTTTTTTGATCAACTCCTTAAAGATACAGTCACATCTGAGGTACTGGGGGCCATGATTTCTATACAAGAATTTGGGAAGACGTGGGCAGACTTCTGCCATAGCATAGTCTTCCTTGATGTGGACTACCTCTGACCTGTTAACTCGTGTTCTCTTGCTGGAGTGAGAAGTACAGAGAGCTTTCTTGGCCATGTGTTGCTGAAGCTGTAACCTCCAGATTAAAACAGCCTCCCCTGGGCAGATAAGTGAGACTCACAAGGAACAACTCACAAAGTTCAGAAGCCTTACAGGACTCCTGAGACCTGTCTCAGGGATTATATAAGCAGTAAAGAACTACTTCGAAGAATGGGTAGGTCGGTGGAACTGCCTACAAGGTGTTCAGGGAGCTCTGATGATGCCGCTTGAATAAGAAGTCCACCATGCAAGGGTGGGCTGTCCAGTAATGTATCTCCTGAGTCACCTGTGCCCCTGTAACTTATTCCTGACCCATGCAAGTAGCCCCTGTAATTCATTGGTTCATCAAACTGTATTTGCAGAGAATCATTGATTTGGTCTGTCCCTGCCTCTGTATCTGGGGTGAATAGAAATAGACTCCTCAGGAAACAGGGTGCTTTGACTGAAGGACATCAAAGTAATGTAAGCCGAAGCTTGCAGAAGTAGGGAGGGAGGGAATATGAGAGAGAGTAGGAGGGAGAGAGAGAGAGTTAAAGTTTCTACAAGGCCAAGGCCAAGTGACTTAACTTTGAGATTCTGGAGCTAAAATGTTGCAAACCGAAGCCCCAGAGCCAGAGATAAATTATCTTGTGATATTTTTAGTTCCTTTGAAAGCCATCCACTGCCCACCCCTGTGTCTGACCTAACATCCTTCTACCAAAATCTTCAACTGCTAGTGTCAGAACTGAATTGAACTGTTAGATATCCAGCTGGTAGGTGAGAACTAGAATCCCAGGTGGAAGAAATAAATTACAAAAAGGTTTCATGAAACAGTACGGGAAATGTGATCTGCCTGGATATTGAATGATGTCATGCAAAAAAATAAAATTTAAAATGTATTCTTAGCAGACACCCAATTTTCACCAATCTAAAAACTAGAAATGTCATCAGATGACACTTGAAGCCTGAGCAGAGAGCGCCTTTTCACTGTAATTTCAAAACCTATGCCCTCCACCAAAATGTATTTGGTAAATAGCTTGATTTACGTCTTTCTTTGTTCTGTAACTAATAAAATCTCATGTCACCACTTCCACATGGAGCATGGTATTGGGAAAACCTGAATCTGTGTTCCTCATATTTGGTTGCATTCCGTTTGAGATAAGAATTGTGTTTCTCTGGCCAGGAGTGGTGGCACACACCTTTAATCCCACACTCAGGAAGTAGGGGCAGGTAGATTTCTGAGTTCAAGGCCAACCTGGGCTACATAGTGAGTTCCAGCCAGCTGGGGCTACAGGGAGATCCTATCTCAAAAAGAAAAAGAAAAGGATTGTGTTTTTGCATTGATACCAACAACAGAGGCAGCAAGGAAAACGGACTTTCTTCCCATCAGACAAAGCCTCCAGCTCCACACCCCCATGTGTGGGAGAGCAGTGGCCAGAGAGCAATAGCATCAGTCAGAGAATCCCCAGCCTCCTCCCCATAACCTTGAAACTGGAACAGGGAGGAGAGAGCACAAGAAGACAGACAGTGCCCTTCTCCCCTTCTCTGTCCTGTGAGGTCTGTTACCCTTCACCAGGGTCAGAGAAACAACTTTGAGCTGATAAGTTGGGCTGAACTATTAGCCCACTGGAATTCCAAACATCAGACAACCCCAAGAGGCGATAAAGTCTAGAAGACTTTCTCCTAATATAACCAAGGAGCAGAAAGTGGGGGAGGGGGTCTCAGACACAGAGCTTGGAGACGGTTGAGGAAACTTTAAGGTGTATTCCACTCTCTCGTTTTAGAAGACTCTCCTCTCGTGTTTTTATTAAAACAGATTGCTTTTTAAGTAATATTTTAATTTAGAATGATTTCACATGTAAGGAAAGTCGCAGAATTCAGAGCTCCCCTGCCTCCTTCACAGCGTCCCCTCCCTCTGCCGTCTTACACTACGCACATTTGCCACAGCTAATGAGCCCACACACTGGCTACACTGTTGCTAACCATAGCTCACACTGTATTCAGAGTCCCTTCCCCTTGACTAAATGTCACTTTTCTTCCCAGGATCCTGTTACACTCGTCCTTCATATCTCTTGGGCTCCTCTTAGCCCCAACAAGTTCACAGATTTTCTTTGTTTCCTCTAACCTTTGGAAGCATTTGTTAAGGATTTTGTAGATGTGTGTGTACATGTGTGAGGTGTGCACGGGCACATGGATGTGGGTTCATGTAAGGGGTTCAGGTGCATCTGTGTCCACATGTGCATGGAGATGTGAGAGGTTGATATCAATTATCTTCCCATCTCTCTCTTAACTTTTTTTTTTTTTTTTTTTGGTTCTTTTTTGAGAACAGGGCTCCCTGTAGCCCATCTGTCCCTGGAACTCACTCTGTAGACCCAGGCTGGCTTTGAACTCAACAAGATCCGCTGCCTCTGCCCCCAAGTGCTAGGATTAAGCGCTGCTGCTCCCGAAAGCCTGGCCTAAACTTTTTTTTTTGAGAAGGTCTCCCACTGAATGCAGAACTCCCTGATCTGGATAGCTTAGCCTGTGTGCCCCTGAGATCCCGTCTCTGCCTGTGCAGAGCTGGGATAACAGGTCAACCACATTTCTGCCCAGGTTCATCCGGGTGCTGGTGACCCAAACTTCAGTTTTCACGTTTGTACATCAAGCATTTCATCTACTAAGCCATCTGCTCAATTCCTCAACTCGGATTTTTTTCAATTAATTTTTACATTTACTCTTACAGAATTGCATACATGTATACAATAAAATAGGATCATATCTACTCTCTATTTCATTTCCCACATGCAACTCTCCCTAGATCTCCCCCACACATCCCCCTCTGACTTTGGGTCTTTTTTCTTTTTTGGGGGGGGTCTTTTTTCAAAAAATATTTCATTTATTATGTTTGTTTTATGTGTATGAGTGTGTTGCCTGAATGTATGCAAGTGGACCTGTGTCAGGCAATAGTTGTGAGGTCAGAAGAGGGCATCAATTTCCCTGGAACTGAGGTTAGTAGAGGTTGATTCAGTACCGAGTGTCGGTGGCTGGAACTTAAACACTCTGGGTCTCTAGCTAATGAGCAGCCAGTGCTCTTAACTCTGAGCAACATCATCTCTCTCTCTCTCTCATCTCTCTCTCTCGTATATTATATATATTATATATATTATATATATATCCCAAAGTAAAAAGGCTGCCTATATGTGCATGAATGTGGGGCCATCTTCTTCTGGATCACAGGCAATTCATCATGGCCACATGCCCATAGATGATTGTCCCTCCATCAATAGCCATCAACCTGCTAATAGCTTAAGATGGTTCTTAGCAGGCACATTGGTGCTGGGTCCTCTGTGTTGTGCTCTTACCCAGAAGCCATCTTCCCGCTCCATTTTCTTGCAAAATATGTAACTTCATAATTCTTTATGGATGAGTAAAATTCCATCACATATATACTTATATATATATTATATATATATATTATATATATATATTAAACTTTTTTTTTTTTTTTTTTTTTTTAATTCATCTGTTGCTAGATACCTAGGCTGATTCTATAACTTGTCTATCGGGTGGTAAAGTCAGGCGTGGTGCGCACCCACACTTTATCCCAGCCATCCAGAGCCAGGAAGCAGGCAGATCTCTATGAGTTCAACTGTATGAGTTCAGGACAGCTAGGGCTACAAAAAAAAAAAAAAGGGAGACCCCGTCTCAAAAAGACAAAAAGAAAAATAAAACTGGGGGTGTGATGGCAATGGATACTTCCTTTTCCCTAAAGCTACATATTGACTTTTAGTTTCTTCTTCCCCTCCCCTTCCAGGAACAGTTTACATTCATGGGAGGGTATACTGTTCCTGTTTAGGATACAAAGCTACATACTGACTCTTAGTTTCTTCTTTCCCCTCCTCTCGGAGGAACAGTTTACATCCATGGGAGGGTATACTGTTCCTGTTTAGGATACAAAGCTACATACTGACTCTTAGTTTCTTCTTTCCCCTCCCCCTCTCCAGGAACAGTGTTACATCCATGGGAGGGTATATTGTTCCTGTTTATGAAAAAAGCAAGTGCCTGGGCATAGCAGCACTCCAATAGTGTACTTGAGGATAGTAGGCTAATGGATCACAGCTGATCCATTACTGAAGACCTAGTATGTGCTAGGAATAGGACCCAGAACTTGGAGACCTCGCCAGGAAACATCGACTACCTGGTTAAATCAGCAAGGCTTCCTGAGTCTAAGCCAGGTCTTTCAGCTGAGACCTGCCCTCACTTCCTGTGAGAGGGGCTGGGCAGGCAGGCTTCCCGAAGCAGGTGCCTGCTGCCACTCCTGGGGTTCCCCCACTGCCCTCCCCAGTTTTCTGGCTCAGCAGCACCCTGAGTCTTTCTTCCTCTGCTTGCCCCTTGCATGCCAGCCCTTCACAGAGTCTGGCTAGACCAGAGCTTGCAGACCAGCCAGCTCCAACCCACAGACAGGGTTTATTTTGGCCCACCTGTAATTCCTTTTTTCATTTTTTTTTTTTTTTTTTTTTTTTTTTTTTTTTTTTTATTTTTGCTTTTAAAAATATCCAGATTTCTGCCTTCATTTGAAAATTTGGAAATCTGGTGAGGCTGGGTCCCTCTTCCCATATGGCAAACACTGGCTGAAACTAAATGGCATCAAGCATGTGGTCAGAGCCAGCCTCTCCACACCCCAGCCTGTGGAACTGGAGGTGGTTTGGGAATGCTGTCCCTCCCCCGGTACTCCAGAAACCCACACTGATACCCAAGAATAATCCTTCCCTACGTCTCCCAGAGGAAACAGGGCACAATGCCAAGTAGAGGTCAAAGCAGCAGGCCTGAATCAGATGGCATTACAAATCTCTGCTGCAATAGAACAGGTGCCTTATGTTTAATCAATATGGGTTGAAGCAATTCCCTAAGAGGTCTTCTGGGACCAAAGCACACATCAAAATACAGAGAGCTGGAAACAAGTGATGGACACTGGGGTTGGGTGGCAGCTATCAAAGCTTCTTTTTTTTTTTCTGGAAAAGGATAAAGTCAGTCTCTCTCTCTCTACTCTCTTTCTATTCTCTCTCCCTCCTCTCTCTTCCTCTCTCTCTCTCTCTCTTCTGCACTTCTCTTCTCTCTCTCTCTCTCTCTTGTGTGTGTGTGTGTCGTGTTCTAGTTTTGCTTTCAATTGCTGTGGTCAGACTATATATGTATTATATATATATGGAAAGAAAGGGTTTATTCATCTTAACATCTCTCAGTCACAGTTCCATCACTTAGTGAGCCCAAGGTAAGAACCTCAGGGCGGAGCCTGGAGGGCAAAGGAACTGAAGCACAGCCATGGAGGAATACTTCTACTGCATTGCTCCCATGGCTCATGCTCCAACTGTCTTTTTTCTTTTTTGTCTTTTCGAGACAGGGCTCCTGTAGCCCCAACTTTCCTGGAACTCACTCTGTAAGACAGTCTGGCCTGAACTCGCAAAGATCGCCTGCCTCTGCCTGCCAAGGTGCTGTAGAAATTAAAGGCATGTGCCACCATGCCTGGCCTTATCTCCAACTGCTTCTTATGCAATGTAGGACCACCTGCCAGGGGTGGCACTGGAACCTCCTTAATCAACTCAAACAAGAAAATGCCCACAGACATCTCCACAGGCCAGTTAAGTAGGGACATTTTCTCGCACTGACGCTTCTGTCAACCAGGAATGTATCAAGTTGACACTAAAGCTATCCAGCTTACTCTCTCTACGAGATTATGATGTTAAAAGTGCTTCTCATGGGAGTTTGTGATTCTATGAGTTAGGAAGGCACCACTGGCCAGGCGATGGGGCGCCAACGCCTTTAATGCTAGCACTATGGGAGGCAGAGGCAGGTCGATCTTTTGTGGTTATAAAAAGAAACCAGACTGCCTTTTCTACAGAAGCTGGAATCCAGGAGCAGCTGAGGGCTTTCAGGGAACCTGATCCTTCAAAAGACCTAAAAAATAACAGGAAGGCGACACTGTTTATATTATCATTTGGCACGTCAAGGGAAAGGTTGTTCCAGGCCAGATGTGGGTTGCATACACACATGGTCATGAGAGATGTGATGGATCCCAGGGGCAACAGAAGCCATTAAGTTTTCTTGAGTTGCAGTTCCCATGAGCACTTTAGACACAGGTCCTCACTGATTGTTCACATCAGGGTTTTGGAATTCTCCCTTACCAAGGCCTACTATTTCAGAAAACATATGGCTGGTGGTAGGAATAATTCCAAACTGAATGGTTTTTAAAAAGATTTTTTTTTGGTCTTTTTCAAGACAGGGTCCTCTGTANCTCACCTCTCTCTCTCTCTCTCTCTCTCTCTCTCTATATATATATATATATATATATATATATATATATCCCACTAAGTCCAATAAGGGCTGCCTATATGTGCATGAATGTGGGGCCATCTTCTTCTGGATCACAGGCAATTCATCATGGCCACATGCCCATAGATGATTGTCCCTCCATCAATAGCCATCAACTGCTAATAGCTTAAAGATGGTTCTTAGCCACCATGTGGGGTGCCGGGTCCTCTGTAAGAACAGTTGGTGCTCTTAACCACAGAGCCATCTTTCCAGCCCCGACATCCATTTTCTTGCAAATGATGTAACTTCATTCTTCTTTATGGATGAGTAAAATTCCATCACATATATACATTCATATATATATATATATATATATATATATATATGAACCACATTGTCTTTATCTATCCCTCTGCACTGCAGATGGGAACCTAGGCTGATTCTATAACTTGTCTATGGGTGGTAAGCCAGGCGTGGTGCGCACACCTTTAATCCCAGCATTCCAGAGCCAGAAGCAGGCAGATCTCTATGAGTTCAAGGCCAGCCTGGTCTACATAGTGAGTTCGAGGACAGCTGGGACTAAAGGGAGACCCCGTCTCAAAAAGACAAAAAAGAAAAATAAAATCATGGGTGGTGTGATGGCATGGATACTTCCTTTTCCCTAAAGCTACATATTGACTTTTAGTTTCTTCTTTCCCCTCCCCTCTCCAGGAACAGTTTACATTCATGGGAGGGTATACTGTTCCTGTTTAGGATACAAAGCTACATACTGACTCTTAGTTTCTTCTTTCCCCTCCCCTCTCGAGGAACAGTTTACATCCATGGGAGGGTATACTGTTCCTGTTTAGGATACAAAGCTACATACTGACTCTTAGTTTCTTCTTTCCCCTCCCCTCTCCAGGAACAGTGTTACATCCATGGGAGGGTATATTGTTCCTGTTTAGGAAACAAAGCAGTGCCTGGGGCATAGCAAGCACTCCATAGTGTACTTGAGGATAGTAGGCTAATGGATCACAGCTGATCCATTACTGAAGACCTAGTATGTGCTAGGAATAGGACCCAGAACTTGGAGACCTCGCCAGGAAACATCGACTACCTGGTTAAATCAGCAAGGCTTCCTGAGTCTAAGCCAGGTCTTTCAGCTGAGACCTGCCCTCACTTCCTGTGAGAGGGGCTGGGCAGGCAGGCTTCCCGAAGCAGGTGCCTGCTGCCACTCCTGGGGTTCCCCCACTGCCCTCCCCAGTTTTCTGGCTCAGCAGCACCCTGAGTCTTTCTTCCTCTGCTTGCCCCTTGCATGCCAGCCCTTCACAGAGTCTGGCTAGACCAGAGCTTGCAGACCAGCCAGCTCCAACCCACAGACAGGTTTTATTTGGCCCACACTGTATTCTTTTTTCATTTGAATTCATTTTAACATTTAAAAGCTGAGGGATTTTGCTTTTAAAAATATCCAGATTTCTGCCTTCATTTGAAAATTTGGAAATCTGGTGAGGCTGGGTCCCTCTTCCCATATGGCAAACACTGGCTGAAACTAAATGGCATCAAGCATGTGGTCAGAGCCAGCCTCTCCACACCCCAGCCTGTGGAACTGGAGGTGGTTTGGGAATGCTGTCCCTCCCCCGGTACTCCAGAAACCCACACTGATACCCAAGAATAATCCTTCCCTACGTCTCCCAGAGGAAACAGGGCACAATGCCAAGTAGAGGTCAAAGCAGCAGGCCTGAATCAGATGGCATTACAAATCTCTGCTGCAATAGAACAGGTGCCTTATGTTTAATCAATATGGGTTGAAGCAATTCCCTAAGAGGTCTTCTGGGACCAAAGCACACATCAAAATACAGAGAGCTGGAAACAAGTGATGGACACTGGGGTTGGGTGGCAGCTATCAAGCTTTTTTTTTTTTCTGGAAAGGATAAAGTCAGTCTCTCTCTCTCTCTCTTTCTCTCTCTCTCTCTCTCTCTCTCTCTCTCTCTCTCTCTCTCTCTCTCTCTCTCTCTCTCTCTCTGTGTGTG